>CATIWO010604360.1:0-19317 GCA_949673435.1 Macaranga tanarius | reverse complement strand
TTAGAAATCCATTGATTTAGAGAGCCTTAAACAATTAGAGTAAGATTTTGGGGTGGATAGATCATAATCTCTGTGGGACGATCTCGTTTATACTACAAGTTGATTCCGTATACTTGCGGAGTTCTAAAATAGGCAAACAATAATTTAATTATTTATATTTTATTTTTAATATAAAAGCGTAAGGTCTCAATTTGTACAAATAAAAATGGAGGGAGTAAATTAAGAAAAAATTAAAGTGCGGGTAGTAAAATATGGGTTATTCCTTATTATTATTATTATTATTATTGTTGTTGTTTTTTTTTTATTTAGGCATAAATAGAAACTTCCATTAATTAGAATTAGAAAATAATACATCCAGAAGAAAAGACTGGTAGATGAATACTCTATGTACAACAACTTGCATTAGAATGAGTCGCCCTTGTAAGCCTATGAGCAGCCCTATTCGCAGAGCGCTGGGCAAATGCTACTTGTGCATTTTGAAAACTGAACAAAAGTTATTAAACCAGCTATTGTAGCATTATGATAGTTTTTCGTTACATCTTGGACTATGTTAAGGGAATCCGACTCAATCACCACTCTATCATAGTTCAAGGACTAAAGCCAGTTGAGAGCCTTACAAATTCCTAAAGCTTCTATAATCTTTGGATGACCTTTAATAGTACACAATCTAGCTATAACAAAAACTCTGTTCACGTCTAATTCCATTTGAGAAAATGGCTGCATCCATGTTGCACTTGATGAAACTAGTATCAGGCTTATACCATCCTTCCCTATGGCCTGTAGGGCTGCTACTTTTTAGAGCTAGCATCTGAGCATCCTGCCATTGGCGCATAAAAGCCTTAGCAAAAGCAGCCATCTAAGAACTAGTGCTTACCTTATTCTACTAGATAAGTTCATTGTGATTTCTCTAAATTCCTCATATCAACACACAAATTCTGACTTGATCCTAATCTACATGTTCATCAAGAATCTTTTCCACCCGTCAACAAAAGTAGCTGAGTTAAAATATAGGACTTGAGTATTATACATATTATAGTAGGCTTTCCCAAAAAAGGCAGTTGAAGAAAATGTGGAAGCTAAATTCACCATTGTTCATTAGGCAGATCAAATCAACATCAACATGCTTTAGTTAAATATTTTACTGAGTAGGAAAAAACCCCACACGTGCTCGCCATAACACATCATGAAATTTTGAAGAAATTTTTAATTTCTAGAAATTCTTTTAGAATGGTTACAAAGATCAATTATGGGATTCCAAATCATCTGAATAGAGCTAATAATAGCCACTATTAACTATATATTGGCTCTTACCACTACCCAGCCAAAACATCGAGTCTTTTGTATTTCTAATGCTAATAAGAATCCTCAAAATTAGATCAAAGTCTCTCTCATTAAAGGTTCTAGCTCTAAAATCCTAGTCCTAGCTGTGATCTTCATACCGAATGAGCTCATTGATAGAATCCACAGTTGCATCACTAGACTCTAGTATTATGTATGGATTAATCTAATAAAAAAGCCAAGGGTCCTTCCAAATTGATATATTCTTTCCATCACCGACTCTCTATCTATAAGACTTCTTCAACATATTCTGCACTAACAAAATATTGTGCCATGTAAAACTCAAATTTGGACCCAATTTTGCATCAAAAAAATTATTATAGGGGTAATATTTTGCCTTTAGAAGATGAGCAATAAGGGAGTTAGGCTAATTTATAAGCCTTCAATCTTACTTACAAAGAAGAGACTGATTGAATTGATGCAACCTTTTGAATCCCAACCCTTCATGTTCCTTCCTCTTGCAAAGTTTGCTCCAACTTAACTACTTGATACCTTGAGCACCATGTCTACCTGAACCCCATTAAAATGAGTTTAGCATGTGTTTAATCTCTTCACAAAGTGAGATAGGGAATAAAAACATGCTAATGACATAATTTAGAATAATAAGAGCGACTGAGTTAATAAGATCACTTTTGCCATCCTTGCACCCTACACTAACTATGATCTTTAACAAAACTAAAAATTTACTTTTTGTTCCTTCCAATTAATGAGGCCAACATTAAGTAGTTCCTATGGCCTTGTTTAGTATCTATACCCAATAACCTACTAATCTCCAATTGCTTGTCCTCCGGAATATTTTTACTAAAAGTGAGAATTGACTTTTAAAAATGGATAACTTGCCCAAAAACTTTACTAAAAAACTCAAAAATATTCTTCATGGTAAATTCTTCCATGGCATTTGCATTTAAAAACAACAAATTATCATCAACTAACAAAAAGGTAGGTTATAATTAGTGCATGTCTAGTAATTTTACAACTATAAAATGTACCCTTTACTACCTTCCTTTGAATAATTGAAGACAAACCTTCCACACATATAATGAAGAGATATGGAGATAAAAGGGCACCCTTGATGAATGCCTCTTTGTAGCTTTATAAGACCTAGCTCAACCCCATTACAGATAATTTTATAAGATACTATTTTTACACACTTCACCACCAACTCAATCCACCGAGTATAACCCAACCCAAAACACTGCATAATTCTCATAATGTATTATCATTCCATATGGTTATAAGCTTTCCTCATGTCCATCTTTAATGCTCCTACACTCTTCTTGCCCCTTAATCTTCTCTTAAAAAAATTCATAATTTAAAAAGCCGCCAAAACATTATCCATAATCAACCTATTAGGCACAAAAGCACTTTGTTCCTCTAAGATAATACTTAGAAGGGCATGCTTCAGCCTATTACTAAGGAATTTTACTATTATTCTATATAATATATTACAAAAGAAAATAGGTCGCAAGTCACTCATAATAACCAAGTTCGACTTTTTAAGGATTAAAACTATAACAATGTCATTTAAGCCCTTCGGTAAAAAAAAAGAGTGCAAGAAATTTAAACATGAACTTATTACCTAATTGCCAATAATACCCTAAAATTTCTAAAAGAAACAAGGGTTCATGCCATCTAACCCTGACGATTTTGAAGGGTGTATAGAGAAAATCACTTCCTTAATCTCATCGCCAATGAAAGGCTTTAACAAAGAAACATTCTAGTCATCTGAAATATGTCTATCAATACCTCAGAATATGTTGTTATCTTGTGAGCTTAAGGAGGTAAAAAGTTGTTAGAAATAATTGATCATATTCTTTTTAAGCCCTTAACCCCAAATATAAAATCCACCTTGATCATGTTTGAGTTGATGAATTATATTTTATTTCCTCCTCATGGAGGTCATAGCATGGAAATATTTTGAGTTTGAGTAACCATCGTGGAGCCATAATTACTTTGAACGTTGTCTCCAAAAAATGTTTCTCTGCTAAAAAGTTAAATTAAGTTATTTATGGGGCCTTATAGAACTTCTTGATTGATTTTGCATCTTTAAAAGGGCATAGGCAAGTCATATAGGCTTTGCGTTCTTTGTTCTTATCCTTGAAACATCCAACTAGAGATTCACCCCATTTGCTCAATAAAAACCCATAATTATCAAGCCGTTGATGAATAGTATTAGAAGGATCATTATTTTATCCCTTATCCACAATAGTACCATAGTCCTCTTCATGACACTATGTATTTTCAAAATGAAAATGCTTAGTAAAGTAACTATTTGAATGGGACTCAATATTTAGAAATAAAGGCAAGTGATATGATGTTGAGGATACTAAATTATACAAAATAGCCTTTGAAAACAAGTTGGCACCATGACCTAGTTACCAACACTCTATTAAGCCATTCTTCTATGCTAGTTTTGCTACCACTGCCTTTTTCTCATATACACGGATAGCCATGTATGCCCATATCAACCAATTAGAAATTATCAATAGCATTACAAAAGTCATCGATTTATTTTTGAGGGTATAGAACCATACCTCGCTTCTTATCTTAGGATAATAGAGCATTAAAATTACCAATATAGGTTTAGGAAAGTTGAGATTTAAGAAAGAGAATACTAATTAAACTCTAAGATTTATGTCTATGGGCAGTCTTAGAATTGTAATATAAGCCTATAATTCTCCATTCTCCTGGTCCTTTAACTGTAACTAAAATATGTATATGATTTTTGAAGTAGTTCAGGAACTTGGCTTGATATTCTTTTTTGTAAAACATGACTAAACCTTACTCCGGCCTACACGATCCACTGTAAACATGCCCTCAAAGCCCAAACAATCCTGTAATTTCTCCAACATACACTTATCTGATAAAAGTTTTAATTAAAAAATACAAAAATAAGTTGTTTAGACCTTACAGGGTTAGTAAATTTTGAATTATTTGTAGGTTGCTCAACCTATAACAGTTCCAGTTTATCATTTTGCTAGTGGGTCTAGATACTAGAGCCCACTAAATGCAAGGTTTTTTTATTCTAGCCCATCACAGGGCTTACCCAAATCCATCTTACACCCTCGTTAATCATGGTCCAAATCTATATCCTTATGCATCTCAATACTACCCCTTGCTTAATCCAATTTGTGCTATTTAAGGTCCATAATAATTAAACTTCCTTATTGAGACTATAATCCCTCAGTTTCCATCCTTTTCTTTTTATTCTTGATCATATTGGTAGGAAGTATAAGTTTTGGTCCCTTCAAATTTTAGTTAAAAGTATGATTTTCACCACTAATCATGGCTACATTATTGTATCCATGTCTTGCATGACTCACATAGGTTTCCATGAATGGATTTGCTTATGTAGTCTTACCACTGGCAAAAGTATGCTCATTAATTGTCATTTCATTCTATAGCCATTTTTCTCTAGATTGACTCTACCCATGACAAAATTGAACTCTAAGATTTGGGCTAAACATTATATGAGGTTTTCCATCATTACTCTCAAAGAGCTTCTCACAATACTTCTTAGAATGGCCTAATAGGCCACATATGAAGCATAATTGTAGTAGCCGCTCATACTTAAAATTTAATCTAGGACCATTTACCCCAGCCTTCTCGATCTTCATTTATTGCTTCAAAGGTTTACAAACATTGATTGTGACATACAGTCATATATAGTTTCTCTATAAGCCATTAAAATTAGCTGGGTCTGATGCAATGAAAGTGCTAACATGATCTCCAATACTTTTACTAACTCTCTTCGACATGAACCCCACCGGAAGGTTGTAGACTTGGACCAATATATCCATGGTAATAATGGAATTTTTGTTAGGTGGTCTTCAACGTTAAGCCTCTTAACAATCAATGGATACTGATCGAAAGTCCATGGGCCATTATCAATAACTCTTTTGATATCTATTTCATGAAAAAATTGGAAAAGAAACACAGATGGAGTAATCTCGTTGATGCAAACACTTTTATCCAATCTCCACAAAGATGCCAATATGTACTTTTATCATTTTATCTGTTAGAAACCTACCAATAAGGCACTATTTGAATTCATGCTATTCAGATAGTGTCTCTGCAAATAAATTAATAATTAGCACATCAATAAATATTTGGGCACAAAGCTGATCAGTCAAACCACTAGAGACACTTGAACTAGCCATTTCTTAGAGTACAAAATAACAAAGAAAACACAAACAAATATCAAAGTTTTTTTTTGAAAAATATAGTAAGAAAGAGAGATAGGAAGACCCACTACAAAAGCATGACTAATTTTTGATAACAGATCAAGACAAGACAAACTTGCAGGAAAGTAAGACTTGTTATTGTTGTTGTTGTTGATGTTGTTATTATTAAAATAATTATAATTTACAACACATAATGAAATGTATACAAATATAACTAGATTAACTTATTAGTTATATTACACATGACTTATTATATTTATAAAATCAAAAATTATTTATTGTTGTGTTTATTTATATACATATTTGTTTATTTATTTGCAACTTAATATTAATTTGTTCATATATTTATTTTACAAATATACATTTCAAAATAAATTAATAAATTTTTATGTGAAATTGTATTTTTATTAACAAATATTAATATTTTTAAAAATAAAAAAATGAAAATTATCAATTTTTTTTAGAAAAATCAATTTATTCGACTTATAATGTAAATTTTCTAAAAAAATAAATTACTTGATTAAAATATTTATAATTAATAAATAATATCATTTATAAATAAAAATAAAAATAATTGATTTTATTAATTTATCCTTTATACACATGTATTTTATTTAACTTAATTTTTAATAAAAATACAATTATCAATCCAACAATATAATTTTTAGTAAATTTAATATTTGAGTAATTATATTTCATTTTTTTAATATTTGTAACATTAATATTTTTTGTCCTATAACTAAAAACATTATGATCATAATTAATAGTTAGATAATAAAAACTTAGTTTATTTAATTTTGGTTCTTTCTTCATTAAACTTAAATTATTAATTTTTTGCTTTTTATTTTTTTAAAATACTAATAATCATCTCACCTAAATTTTTAAATAGAATTAAAAAATAATATATAAAAAATATCAAAACTTTTATGAGAAATAGCAAAACTTTTCTTTAAAAATCAATTTATTCAGTCTATCATGTCTCTTTCTATGGTAAATTATTTTGTTAAAATATTTTTAATTATTAAAAATATTATTAATTATAAGTGATTATATTAATTTACCTTATATACAATTATTTTTATTCAATTTAATTTTTAATTTAAAAATGTATGTTTTTATCTTGTCTGTATAAAAAAAAAATATGACTCTCAATCCAATATTAGATCCTAATAAGTTTTCTATTTCAAAAATTGTACCTGATATTTTCAATATTGATTAATATTAATATTTTTCTCCTCCGAAAAACTTCTATGCACTAGCTTTTTTAAAAAATACAATATTAGTTAATAACAGACAATAATTTTTTTTATTAATTTAGTTTTAATTATTTCTGTATTACAATCAAAATATTTAAAAAATAGTAAAGTGTAATTTTATCTATATAAAATAATTACAATTCTTGAAAAAAATTCTATATAGTATTTTTGTGTTTAATCAATAGACATATAAAAAATTTTAATTAATTTAATTCTAGTTAGCTTTATTGTTCAACTTTAATAAAAGCTTTTAAAATAATAAAAGTACAATTTTATCTATATAAAATAATTACAACTCTTAAAAAATTATATGCTATACTTTTTTTTATATTATAGTTAATCATTAGAAAAATACAATTTTGCCAAAGTTACAACCTGAGCCTGATTTTGATGAATAACAAAAAATGATAAAAATAATACTGTTACTAATGCTTTTACATGAGATATATGTTAGTGAACTACAAAGTAAAAAGTTGTGTGTGAACGCAAACTTCAAGTGTGAATGCAACTCTCGAAGTGCAAAAGCCCATGGAGTCCAAACCTTGAGGATTTTTGTTTATCAAGACACATTTTGAAGGGCATTTTCAGTAATTGAAGATTTTAGATATTCTTGTTAAAAGCACTAGAGAGCATCTGCACCGTCCATTGATTCTATCCAACGGTTTTTAAGCACTGCATTTTTTTTTAGCTACAAAGACAAAATGATATCTTTTGTGGTAAAACTAATTGTGTACAGTAACAAGACCTATAGCTTTAGTGATACTTGTCCTCTTATCTCTTGTCCTTTCTTGGGACAAACAAACATGTTAGTACACTTTTGCATTGCACACACTCTTACACACCCATGCATAACAAAATGGCAGTAGAGCACGATTTGTTTTTTTTATTCATATATCAAAAGCCTTTACTTTTCAAATAACAAAAATCAAAAGAATTTTCTAATTGGCTCAAAAGGTATCTTTCTATAAGCTTAACCCTTAGTATAAATAGATTATCCTGTTTTCATTGAAGGGTAGAGAGCATTTTATTGAAAAAATGGTTACATTGTACTTCATCCATTGCTTATTTGCTCTCTCAAAGTGCTTATAAGTTTTATATGTATTTCTTGAATGATATTTGAGAGAAAAATGCTGAAAATCTTTTGTATTCAAGTGAGGAAGGTCTTCAAGCACCTATTAATAAGCTTGTAGTGATAGTTTTCTGGTTAAGCTGTAAAACTAGTAGTGAGAAAGTCGTTTTCTTTATCTGCTTGAAAACTAGAGGGTGGCCGTTTCTAAAGCTATTTGAAAACTAGTTTCTGGGGTTAGTTCTAGCAACAGGTTAGTTATGGATAGAGTTGTACACCAAAGGCTTGTCTCTTACCCGCTTAAAAGAAACCGACATTGAGAGAAAATCTTGAGGAGTTTCTTAAGAAATTGATGCAGGCAAGTAGCCGAACCACTATAAAATTACTGTGCCTAATTTCTTTTCTCCTTGCTTTTTATATTTATTAATCTTGTGTGTGATGGTATCCTCACTTTGCCTTCATATTTTCTTAGAAATATTTCATGTTCTGATTTCTATTCTTGATCCATTTTCAACTGAGTTTCTGCTTGAAAATTAGCTCTGATCCTTACAATATTTTCTTTCATGTTTTTATTATGAGTCCTTATTCAAAAATCTAAAAATATTATTTTTATTTAGTTAGTTGAGTTTCTTTCTTATTTGTAAAATTAGCTTTGATAATCTGTGTTTCACATTTAGCCTTTCATTTCTAGTTCTGATTTTATAGCTCTAATAAAATAGTTTTTCAAAGCTTCCATTGACTCAATTTTTGATAAAATTAGTTTTCTATCCCTTTCACAAGAAGAACTCAATTCACTCCCCTTTTGAGTAGTCTATCAGACCTAACACTTAGTATTAGAGTAGGTCTCTGAAACTATTTTTAAGGTTAACACCTTTGAGAGATCCAAATGGTTACTAATAGTTCTAATGCTGTCTATAGTGCATTAGGATTACCTGAGGGAAATTCCATCACCCGTCCTCCTCTTTTTAATGGCACAAACTATACTTATTAGAAAAATAGAATGAGAAATTTTATGTAGGCTGTTGATTTCGATTGCTGGAGAGTTATTGTTGTAGGACCAATAGTTCCAATCAAAACTGAAGCTGATGGTAGGAAAATCACTATCATAGAACCTGAATTTTTGGATGATGACTAGAAAAAGATCCAACTAAATACAAAAGCTCTCAACATACTTCATTGTGCATTGGATATGAACGAGTACAATAGAATCTCAACTTGCACATCAGCAAAGCAAGTATGGGACAAGCTGGAAGTCACCTATGAAAAGATAAATCTGGTTAAGAAGTTGAAGATCAACTTGCAATGGAGAGAGTACGAGCTATTTTTAATGAAACCAGACGAGACTATTTCTTCAACGAATTCAAGATTATCTGAAATAGTGGAACTCCCTGAAAATCTTAAAAAGAAATCACTGAAGAACAAATGGTGAAGAAAATCCTCAAATTTCTACCAAAAAGATGGGAGACTAAAGTCACAGTTCTTTGTGAAGCTAAAAATCTGAAGGAATATTCATATGATGAGCTTGTCGATTCTTTGCTGACGCATGAAAAGATGATGAAAAGTAAAGTAAAAGAAAAGGAGACAATAAGTGACAAAAAGAAGAAAAGTGATATAGCACTCAAAATTAGCTCGACCAATGAAAGCTCAGCTAGCTCAGAAGATGAAGATGATTTTTTGTTAATTACAAGAAGATTCAAAAGAATGTATTAGAAAGATGGAAAGAGCTACATGAAGAATATTAAGAAAATGTTTAGCCCCAAAGCTAATCCTCAATAGCAAAAGGAAAAGCAAGAAGTAATCTATTTTGAATGCAATAAGCCTGGACACTGTAAGACTGATTGCCCAAAGCTGAAAAAAGTCCAATAAAAGTAAAACCAAGAAAGCTATGGTTGCTACATAGAGTGACAGTGAAAGCTCAAATTTAAAAGAAGAAGAAAAGTCAAATGAAGTTACAAACTTCTGTCTGATGGCTTTTGAAAGTGAAGAATTGAGTCAAGCTGAAATAATGGAACCAGGATCTAAAACTAATTCCTTAGAACAGTTCACATAAGAGGTACAATCTTCTGACTTTATTTTTTATAATGATTTAGGTAATGAATTTGATGAGCTATACATTAAGTTTAAAAACTTTCCAAGAAATACAAAAAGCTTAAGAAGGAATCAAATCTGTTAAGTTAGAAAATGAGAAACTTCTTAACGCTAAAGTTGAAACTATTTTCTTTAGAGCTTCACAAGCTGAATTCAATGATTTGAAAGAAAAAAAGAACTATGCACAAGATCTATTTACATATGCATCTAAATATTTGAATATTGCTGCTTGTGAAATTAGATTTCTGAAAAATAAGCTAGGAGCGATCACTAAAAAAAATATGTTTCTATTGAAAACTAATGATGATTTGCAAAATAAAATTGAGAGTTTGACCAATGACCTTGAAAGATTCATAAAGGGAAGGCAAAATCTTGATATTTTATTAAAAAACCACAATTTTCAAATGAAAAATCTGGATTAAGCTTTACTGGATTTGTGAAAAATAGAAAATATGACTGTTACTTTGTTAAAGAAGTTTCCTCAAGTTACACACATCTCACATGCTTCTATTGCAATCATAAAGGACATGTATCAAAATTCTATGCTTATATGAAAGGCTTTTATAAAGCTAAATTTATATGGGTACTAAAAGGTACTAAGTTATTTTCTAAAACTAACCCATCAGGACCCAAAATAATTTGGGTACCTAAAACTAAATGATCTCTTACAAGCCTATCTTAAGAGCAAGAACGTTCAAGAAAAATGGTACATGGATAGTGCTTGCTCTAGGCATATGAGTTCACTCAATTGAAGCTACAAAATAGGGGATCTGTCAGTTTTAGAGACAACAATAAAGGGAAGATAATTGGCATAAGAACTGTTAGAGCTAATCCTTCTATTGAAGAGGCATTATTAGTTAAAGTTTTAAAGTTTATTTTAATCAGTGTCAGTCAGTTGTGTGATAAGAATAGGAGAGTTATCTTTGAGCGTACTCACTGTGAAGGTCAAGATAGGCATGATATTCAAACATTATTTGTTGGTGATAGATTTAAAAATGTATACTTGGTTTATTTTAAAAATTTGCACTGTGCATTTGATTTATATTTGGCATTTGTTGATGAATATAACTAGTTACAGTATAAAAGATTAGGTCATGCAAGCATGAATTTAATTTTATAGCTTTTCAAAAATGAGCTTGTTAAAGGTCTGCCTAAGCTAAAATTTGTAAAGGACTCTATTTATGATGCTTGTCAATTGGGCAAACAAATAAGGTCTTCATTCAAATCTAAAGGCATAATCTTAACTAGCAAACCACTTAAACTGTTGCATCTTAATTTGTTTGGACTAGTCATGCCATCTAGTCTAGGAGGTAAGTTATATGCATTTGTTATAGTGAATGATTATACAAGGTATACTTAGACCCTCTTCCTACCTCAAAAGGATAAGGCATTTAACAAATTTGCTAGTCATTATAGAAAGCTTCAAAATCATAAAGGATACAATATCACAAGTCTTTAAAGTAACCATGGTTGAGAATTTGAAAAGAAACAGTTTGAAGAGCTATGTGATGAGTTTAGAATCAGTTATAATTTTTCAGCTTTAAGAACTCCTTAACAAAATGGAGTTGTGGAAAGAAAGAATAGAACCTTGCAAGAGATAGCATGCACAATGCTTAGTGAAGCTGATTTGCCAAAGTATTTTTGGGCTAAACCCATAAATACAACATGCTACATCTTGAATAGAGCATTGGTAAGATCCTCCTTAAAAAAGACATCTTATGAGCTATGGAAAGGTAAAAAGCCTAACATAAGTTATTTTAAGGTATTTAGTTATAAATGCTTTATTCACAATAATAAAAAAGATCAACTAGCCACATTTGATGTAAAATCAGATAAAGGAATTTGTCTAAGCTATTCTGATAATAGTAGAGCTTATAGAGTTTTTAACAAAAGAACTCTTATTGTTGAAGAATCTATTCATGTTGTCTTCAAGGAAACTAACCAAAGTCTACCTAGTAGAGATGTTGTAGGTGATTTTCTTATAGGTACTGAAAATCCACACTTGAACCAGCTAAAAAGATCAATAAACAAGCCTAAGAGAAAGAATCTACTTTAAAAAAGAATGCTAAAGCTAATTTGGAAGATCAATCGGACTTAACAGAAAGAAAATTGCCAAAGAATGAAAATCAACCTGAAGGAGAAGACTAAACTGAAGAAAGATAAAATGATCAACAACCCTTATATTATGATCGACCCAAGGAATGGAGATATTACAAATACCACTCCAAGGAGAATATGCTCGCTAGCCCATCTGACAAAGTGGTTATAAGAAGTAGCTTTAGAAAAATGATGGGAAATATAATCTTTGTATCAAAGATAGAGCCAAAAAGTATAGAGGAAGCACAAGAAGATGAAAATCGAATCATGGCCATACAGAAACAGCTGAATCAATTTGACAGAAACTGTGTTTGAAAATTAGTTCCAAAGCCTCAAGATCACACTATCATTAGAACTAAGTGGGTCTTTAGAAATAAGCTTGATAAGCATGGGAATGTTATTCGAAATAAGGATAAACTGGTTGCCAAAGGTTACAACCAAGAAGAGAGAATTGATTTTGATGAGACCTTTGCATCTATGGCTAAACTTGAAGTGATTCGAATACTATGTGCATTTGCTTGCTATAGAAACTTTAAGCTATTTCAAATAGATGTTAAAAGTGCCTTCTTGAATGGGTATCTCAATGAAGAAGTTTATGTAAATCAGCCCCTAAGCTTTGAGATACATGATAAGCCCAACCATGTGTACAAACTAACAAAAGCTCTGTATAGTCTAAAATAAGATCCTAGAGTTTAGTATGAAAGGCTAAGCACATTTTTGCTAGAAAATAGGTTTACAAAAGGCAAAGTGGACAAAAATCTTTTCACAAGAAATCAGGCTGAACATATTTTGATTGTCCAAATCTATGTGGATGATATTGTATTTGGAGTAACCAAAGAAAGCTTATGCAAGGAGTTCTCTGATTTGATGAAGAATGAATTCAAAATGAGCATGATGGGGAACTAAATTTCTTTTTAGGATTACAAATCAGACAGTGTAAAGATGGCATCTTCCTAAATCAATCTAAGTATGTGAAAAAAATGCTGAAAAAATTCAAGCTCTCTGAAGCTAAAATTAGCCGGACACCAATGAGTACCACAATCAAATTAGACAAAGATGAAAAAGGTAAACAGGTAGACAGTAAAATGTATAGAGGTATGATCGGATAATTACTTTATTTTACTGCTAGTCGACTTAATATCCATTTCAGTGTCTATTTATGTCCACATTTTTAAGCTAATCCTAAGGAATCTCACCTGATAGCTGTGAAAATTTTTTTTAGGTATCTCGTGAGGACTCAAGGTCTAGGCCTATGGTACCCTAAAGATACATCCTTTGATCTTATGGGATATGGCGATGCTAATTTTTAAGAAAGTAGAATGGACAGGAAAAGCACATCTGAAATTTGTCAGTTTCGTGGTTTAGCAAGAAACAGACTTTGGTGGCCTTATTAACTGCTGAAGCTGAATATATTACTGCTGGAAGCTGTGTTGCACAAATTCTTTGGATAAAGCAAGAACTAGAAGATTATGGAATGAGGTATTCTCAAATTCCTATCTATTATGATAATACAAGTGCTATTAATTTATCCAAGAATCCAGTCATACATTCTAGGACAAAATATATTGAAATTCGGCATCATTTCATAAGGGATCATGTGCTGAATGATGACATCAAGCTGATTTTTATGTCAATTGACATACAACTTGCTGATATATTCACTAAACCATTGATGAAGATCATTTTTGCAAAATTAGAACTGAATTAGGAGTTATTGATCTGGATGCATAAATTAATTTTTTTTATCTTTCATATACTGCATTTTTTTAAGACTATTTTTTTATTAATTTTTTGAATCGATATAAAAAAGTATAGATATGATTTGAAAAATCAAAATAAAATTTTTTTCCTAACCATATATGTTTGAAAAAGACTCACACCTGTTCCTTTTGATAACCGTGTCAGTTATCAGCCCTCTATCTCTTAATATGTTAGCCTAAGCAAGAGATAATATTTACCTTAGAGAGAAAATAGGATAGACAGGTGTTTGAATATGCAATTATTTTTATTATCAAAAATAGGCAAGGTTGTGTCTACTGGTTTTTAGCGTAGAGCCTCTTTATTATATAACGGTAACTTCCCTCAACCTTATCAATAAATAACCTTCACCCTTACCCATCGAAAATCACATTTTAAAAATTTAAAAACTCTAAACCCTTCTCTCCTTCATTATTTCATCTGCACATCTCGAAAGTTATTCAAGGAAAGTGACTTTTCAAAATCCCAAAGATGAGTAATTTAAGTAAGAAGAGAAAGGATATTGGGGAAGGTGGTACTGATTCTCCAAAACAGACTCAGAAGAAAGTAAAATCTGAAAAAGGAGGGAAGAAAGAAATCAAGGAAGAAAAGAAGTTGAAGGGTATAGAACTAAAGATTTCTCACAACAAGCTAATCCCTCTAAAAATTATTGATTGGGAATTTTTTTGAAACTGCCTATTATCCTTTGAATGAGTGGTTCATGGCTCAACAATGAACTAGCTTGCTAAAGATCGATGAGGATGTCTATGAGAATTTGGTTTGACTGTTTTATGGTTCTGTGAAAGAAGTTGATTCTGAAGAGTTTGAAGTAACTTTGAAGGGGAAGAAATATAGTATTTCCTTAGAAACCATCTCTGAAGCCTTTGATATTCTAAATAGTGGCACAAGATTGTCAAAGAAAGCTGATTTGAAGAAAATTAAGAGTTTTGATGAAGAGGAGTTTAAGAAAAAGGTTTCTAGAAATCTCAAAATTAAAGCCATCGAAAATATAAGTTTTACATCTCTCTTTCAAGACTTGAGAATTGTTCATAAATTCGTCACTTGCTTTTTAGCACCAAAATTAGACAGTCTTGATTATGTCAATAGTGTTGAGTTCTACATGATGTGGCATATGATTAGGAAGAAAAATTTTAATCTCTTTTATTTGATGATGGGTTTTATAACAAGCATTACAAAATTGAAAGGGCTTCCTTATGTCATGATTTTGACTAAGCTTTTCAAGTTCTTAGAAGTAGACTTAGAAGATGAGACTTTTGAGAAAATCAAGAAAACTGAAATTATCTCAAAGTCTTTTATTTTAAAAATCAAGTCTAAGTCTAAGATCACTGAAGTTAAGGAAGAGAAAGTGAAAAAGGAGAAAAGTGATATTGAGAAAATTGAGCCTGATAGGAAGAGGAAGATGAAGCCTGTTAAGAAGGAGAAATTAGAAAAGAGAAAAAAAGAAAAGAAAGCTCATGCTCCAGCGAGTTCTACTACTATTTCTGATGCTAAAATAAAGAAAATTGCTAAAGGCAAAGAAATTATTGAAGAAAAAGGAGATGATGAAGCTGATATTCTCATATATTTGTTCAGTATTTTGCTATTCTAATTTGTTTCTGGTGTGCGCTCTAATTTTTTTTTCTTAAGCTCTGATATACTCTACATAACTCTGATTTATCAATTTGTGACTTACTTTATTATTCTCTTTATTGAAATTAATAAAAAATTAATTAGTAATCAAAACTGATGGCATGAATTCATGAAGAGATATATTTTTAGCTTTTGATGTTTTAAAAATTACTTTTAGAAAAATTAAAAAAAAAATTGAAACCTAATTTTCAAATTGCATATCATTCTTTGCATATATTTCTTTGTGCATATCTACATTTAAGTTTCAAATTGCATATCATTCTTTGCATATATTTTTTTATGCATATCTGTGTTTAAATTTTAAATGTGCTTATCTTTTGGAAGTAAATTATTTTTATCAAGTTAAAATTGTGCTTATCTTTTGAAAATAAATTATTTTTATCAAGTTTTGTCATCATCAAAAAGGGACAGATTGTTGCCAATATTACAGTCTGAGCCTGAGTTTGATGAATAACAAAAAATAATAAAAATAATATTGTTACTAATGCCTTTACATGAGATATATATTAGTGAGCTACAAGGTGAAAAGTTATGTGTGTGAACGCAAACTTCAAGTGTGAATGTAACTCTCAAGTGCAAAAGCCCATAAAGCCCAGACCTTGAGGATTCTTGTTTATCAAGACATATTTTGAAGAGCATTTTAGTAATTAAAGATTTTAGATATTCTTGTTAAGAGCAGAGAGCATCTGCACCGTCCAATGTTTCTGATTAAATGATTTTTAAGCTCTGCATTTTTTTCTTTTTTAGCTACAAAGACAAAAGGATATCTTTTATGGTAAATCTGATTTTGTATTGTAACAGGATCCATAGCTTTAGTGACACATGTCCTCTTGTCTCTTGTCCTTTCTTGGGACAGACAAATATATCAGTACACTTTTACATTGTACACACTCTTACACACCCATGCATAACAAAATGGCAATAAAGCACGATTTGTTTTTTTGTTCATATATCAAAAGCCTTCATTTTTCAAATAACAAAAATCAAAAGAATTTTCTAATTGGCTCAAAAGGTATCCTTATAGAAGCTCAGCCCTTAGTGTAAATAGATCATCTTATTTTCATTGAAGGATAGAGAGCATTTGATTGAAAAAATATTGCACTTCATCCATTGCTTATTTGCTCTCTCAAAGCACTTATAGGTTTTATATGTATTTCTTGAGTCATATTTGAGATAAAAATATTGAAAATCTTTTGTATTCAAGTGAAGAAGGTCTTCAAGCACTTATTGATAAGCTTGTGGTGATAGTTTCCTGGTTAAGCTACAAAACCAGTGGTGAGAAAGCAGTTTTTTTTGGATCTGTTTAAAAACCAGTTTCTGGGGTTAGTTCTAGCAATAGGGTAGTTGTGGCTAGGATTGTACTCCAAAGGCTTATTTCTTGCTCACTTAAAAGAAACCGAAATTGAGAGAAAATCTTGAGGAGTTCCTTAAGGAGTGAATGTAGGCAGGTAGCCAAACCACTATAAAATTATTGTGCCTAACTTTTTTCCTCCTTGCTCTTTATCTTTATTAATCTTGTGTGCAATGGTATCCTCACTTTGCCTTCATGTTTGCTTAGAAATATTTCATGTTCTGATTTCTATTCTTGGTCCATTTTCAGCTGAGTTCCTGCTTGAAAATTAGCTCTAATCCTTACAATATTTTCTTTCATGCTTTTGTTATGAGTCCTTATCCAAAAATCCAAAAATATTATTTTTATTTAGTCAGTTGAGTTTCTTTCTTACTTGCAAAATTAACTTTGATAATCTGTGTTTCACATTTGGCCTTTCATTTCTAGTTCTGATGTTATAGCTCTGATAAAATAGATTTTCAAAGTTTCCACTAACTCAATTTTTGATAAAATTAGTTTTTTATCCTTTTCACGAAAAGAACTCAATTCACCTCCCCTCTTGAGTAGCCTATCGGACCTAACATACAAAATTTTAGTTATTTTTTTGATTATTTTCTTATAAAAATTTAATAAAAGTTCTAAAAATAGTAAAAATTCTATTGTTTTTTTAATCTAACAATCCATTATCCAATTTTATATTCTTATTAGACTTATAATGTCGCACTCTCACTTTTATTTACTCCATTAATAAACACGATTAAAGACTTAATGATATTAAAGAATCTCTTAACAACAATATTACAATACGTAAATACTAATCTTTAAAACTATCTCAAAGTATTTACATCTTTATGTACATTTCAAGATTTACATTATATTTCATAACAACTTCTATTCTCATTCTTCAAATATCTCTAATAAGATCTTCATCTTATCAATCTTCTTTACTGTCGTGGTCCGCAGTACTGCAATCTCTCGCTGCTGACTAAGCAGATATCAAACACCTATACTGAAAATTTTAAAACAAAACGAGTGTGAGTAATTTAAAAAGAAAATTACCTAGTGAGTGGATAAAACATTATTTTGAAATATTATCATAAGAAATCTTTAAAAACCAACTTCCAGTAGTTTCAAAAGTAAGAAACCAATGAACTTCAAATATTTTATTCACATCAAATAAATTTCAATTTCAAAAATAACCACTTCCATTACTCGATCGAATATTTCATAAAATCCCCTTTTGTATACGTATTTATTTACTGAAATAATAGGAATTTAATAAACATTAGTATTAAATAAATACGCTATATTAATATCTATATATCATCACTAACTAACATTTCTCTTATATAATCAGGAATTCAGACATAAAATAATTCATCACTAATTCAAGTAGTATATTAAAAGAGAAATCAATAAAGGAAATAAATCATCACTTCACCATACATTCTTGAATAATGTACTTAAACATACTAACAACAAAATCATCGTCAATATGCACCATCCATTAAAAATTATTAACTAGGAGTACTTCATACACATACACATGATCTTAAGTGCAATATCATTCAACACTATAATATCTCGCAAGTATTCATTCATTTTCAATACCCATGATAGCATTACTTAAGTGTGATAAGCACTTAAGCCTAAAATGACTCAAAGGTCAATTTAACCTGATATATATAGCTGGCCCCAGGCAACAGCTCTACATATATCTCAGATGTAATCTTACATCTTCATAGCAAATTATGCACCCGGCCCCTGGCGTCGGCTATGCATACGTGTACCCGACCCTTAGCAACGGCTATACACGGTATATCCAGTTCCTGGCAACAGTTATACACATCCACTAACCTTATCTTACAAAGTATCATGTGCATCCGGCCCCAGGTATCAGTTACGCACATATACCTACTTACATTATAATAACATGTGTATCCGGCCACAGGCGACGGCTATACACATTCATCCATTTCAATTATAAATTAGCGTATGTGCTACTTAACCATAATCCTATATGGTAATATGTGTATCTGGCCCCAGGTAACGTCTTTACACATTTACCAACTATTTTTCCAACATAGACATATATCTCTGCACAATATTACGTGTATTCGGCCCCCGACGTCGAATATACACCTCTACGAGTCTTCCATGTCCTCGATAAGGAATCTCAATCCTTAGGGTTATATTCAATTAAAATTACATCACTTTCTTTTAGGAGTTCTTGAGTATTCTAGCATTATTGGTATCTCATTATGCCTTTCGTATAAAACATCATTCTCAAGCTCCATATTTTCTCATATTAGATTTCGCTGAAGTATTTCAATCCTTAGTCTCTATATTGGATACTTGAACATCATCCCTATTGACTAAAATATTGAATATTATAATGTCTCCATTTAACTTTCCATCTCTAGATTTAAGCTATCCTTACCAAAAAGAAACAAGGTTGAATATATATATATTTACTTAATCTCTCATCATTTCTTTTCTTTAGGATTGAAATCTTAGTTCCACTTGATTATACTGGATACTTTACTTTAATTATCATTTTCTTATTTTATT
>CATIWO010604319.1:0-20218 GCA_949673435.1 Macaranga tanarius | reverse complement strand
ACACACGGGCGTGTCCCGACCCGTGTTCAGGGTACTCAAATCTTCCAGAAAGATACACGGGCATAAACACGCCCGTGTTAAGATCAAACTCCTTGTTTTCTTCTAATTTTGTCATTATTCACTCCTAATCTTCAATGAATCCACTCCCAACTTTGATTAGCGACCTATAAACACAAAATAAACATAAATAAACTATCTAAACACAAATTAACACAATTAAACATAAAATTAACACAAATAACCATATAAAATATAACAAAATATACTCTAATCATTGCCCTAAACCTTCTACCTCCTCTCCCATGAATGTGGGGGAGGAGTTACAGAACGTGGGGGGATCCCACGTTCTGTCATTAATGCCCATTAATATTTTTTTTCAGCTCAGACACGAAGAGGCGCCGCCTCTTTTCCACAGAGGTAGCGCCTCTGGGCTCTTGAAGCCCATAGGCCTGATTAACATGGGCCCAAATCCATTGGGCCACGTGGAGCAATCATTCTGGGCTGAACCTTTTTCTTATTGGGTCCGAACCATTATTTTTAATTTAATTAAATTTTTTAAAGGAATTAGAATCTGGTTCCTTAGCAATTCGGGCTTATCTGTCATTTATCATCACTGAGCTTTTGTCTCGTGGGCCGGGTCAAACCATGTATCCACAATAACAAATAAAATAAATATAATTTTTAATTTATTATTGATATTTGATTGTGACGTTTAATTTTTAATTTTTATATGTAATTTTATTTTTAATTAATAAATAAGTAGTAGATGAATTTGTTAAAAAGAGTATACATATGGGTGTAATGTAATAAATGTATTAATATTATAAAATGATATATAAAAAAGAAATATATAAAAAATATTTTTTTTGGTGTCAAAAATGGTGTAATGGGTTAAAAGAAAATTATTGTAAAAATTATATTTTGGTGTAAAATCAACTGCATTTAGTGTTTTTGGTAGAATGGCACTAGGTACCAATATGGTGCGGGGGGGTGGAGCTCAAATCCCACCCCTTTTTTTAAAAAAATATAATTAAAAAATATAATTGGTAATAAGGAGAAGTTTCTATTGTCTTTATCAATTAAAATTCGATTTTAGAGAAAAAATATGTCAAAAATTTAAGTATATTAGATTGACATAAGAGTATAAATTCAATTTTTTTTAAATAATGGTTTTAATCCACTATATACTAATCCAAATGTAATTATTAGTTTAAACCAATAGCGTATGCTTTAGCCTCTTTCAAAATTTCTAATTGTTAGTCTTTCAAGGCGTAGCTTAGAGCTCTTCCTTTATAGGATATTTAATCTGATGCTGCAGGCTATCAGCATTGAAACAAAAATGAACCAACCATGTTTAAGATAAAAGAGCATGAGTAGTTGAGTACTATAGAAGATATTGGATTGAAGCCATATAGCTATAATTATAGAAGCTTGAATATAAAAACAACTTTATAGGAAGTCACTTTCTAATATTGATACCCACAAACATTGAGCTTACAAGTTGCGTGGGTATATATAGATGAATACAACTATTGACAATGAGTTTTCAAAGAAATCATTCAAGTGATGTAGAGTTGCTATGCACTAACTGATGCAGCTCTTATCACATTATAGCAGTCTCATGTCAGATTTAGAGCACATGCTCAATTTAATACCATTGTGCAATATGGAAGACGTCAAAATGTTATATATATATATATGAAATGTACTTAATTTTTTCACCTTTAAATGTATTTGAAATAAAATAGTTAGTAGCGCATTTCTCATTGATATATATTTAAATATATTTGGTGCCTGATAATTGTATATATGTTTCGATTATTGTGAACGTGGTTTCAATTATTTTAGAATTCGAATCGACAAAATTTGTTAACATTTTAACTTTTTATATATAAAATTTGAATTTAAAATTTTATTTAGAAAAATTGAATTTTTAAATACATATTTATATATTTGATGCAAGCCTTTTATGCATGTAAAATAGAGACGCAACAAAGAAACTTTTGGATTTTTAAATCCCCACTTCATGACGAAGATAAGGATTTGAAGCACATTCTTGGGTGCATGTAAACTTATTCGTTGTTAGTGCTTCCTTCCACAACCGAAGTAAACCACACTCCACAGTCTTCGCCTCTTAGGCTTTACATTATTAGTTGGTCGTTGTATATATATACAGGGACGGATTGAGGCAGTATATATATATAGTTATTTATAAAATATTTTATTAAAAATGTTTCTTATGTTAATTTTTAGGTAGATATTTATCATAATTTTATAACTTTAAATTATTTTCATAACTTTTTAATATTTAATACTAATAAATACTAATATACAATTTAACATATTTATCCACTAAAATAAAGATAAAAATTATATTAAAATAGGCACTACTAGTATAAGTCTATAAAAAATTTGTTTTTTGAACATTATATAAGTCTATAAGATATTATATTCTAACATATGACTTATAAATTTAATATATATTACAAAATTGCATTTAACGACAAAATTTATTTGATAGTAGTATCATATCATATGTGATTTACATGTACTAGTATTAAATTTTGAAATAATTTAATCAAATAAATTATTTATTAATTATATTGTTAAATATATTATTAGATAATTAAATAATATTAATAACAATTAACAAATTAATTATATAGCTATATAAAATATTTTTTATTTCAATTTAAGCAATATAATTTAAAAAATTATATCAAAAAAATTTAGTAATTTACACTTAATTAAATGCAAAGTATAATGAGAAAAGTAACTTAAACCTAAAATGTCAAGTTAGAATTAACATGCAATAAAAATATTAATATGGCAAGTTCAAAATAATTTTTTATTTGCTTTATATACATAGAGAGATTATTTATGGTGAACTTACAAAAAATAAAATTATATCAAACTAAAAGAAAATAATAAAATATAATTTAGTGTAATTCTAATAATATCATATAATTGCAGTTAATTCAAATGTAAACTAACTGATATTCTAAATTTTTAAAGTGTAAGAATTAAGTAATATTTTTTTTATTATTATGGGAGCAAATATAATTTATAACTTTCAGAAAATGTAAAATAATTAATTATAACTTTTTGTATAGTCTTATGATTATAAGGAAACTAGTCCATGAATTGTCCAAGTGATAAAAGATGTTGATATCAAATGTAGATACTAGAATTAAATCCTCTTTCCTCCTAATTTTACTCTTATAGTACAAAATTAAACCATTTCAACTCATAAAAAAAAAAAAAAAAAAAGGAACCATGATGGGATCAGTGGAGCAAGTGCCCCCAATGCCCACCTTGGATCCGTCTTTTGTCAGAAAGCTTTAATACTATTATTGTGTGTGTTTGTGTTTTTTTTTTGTGTAATTCATAGGGTGTGCAGGAAAAAATCGAAAACTGATTAATCGAATCAAATCAATTGATTGGTTCACATCGATTTTATATATGTTTAGTTTGGTTTCGATTTTAGATATAAAAATAAATAAAATAATTCAATTAAACTTATTAAAAAATTTTAAAATGATATACTTTTTATATCATTAAGATGTCAATTATCTATTTCTAATAGATTTATAAAATTAAAAATATATATATAGTTATAAAAATTGTGACATACCTTAATTGTGTATTAAATATTTATATAATTAATATAAAAATATTTCAAAAATTATACATAATAAATTTTCAATCAATAAAAAATGTGAGATTTAATGAACAAAATACTAGTGAAAATTATAAATTTAAATTTTATAACTCTAAAGATAATATTAAAGTCAATTAAGGTGTCTCATTCTCTCTTTTTTTTATGAAGTAAAGTACATTTCTAATAACTATCGCTAGATGATAAAAGATACTCTTATTCTATGGTAATAAAAAACAAAGTAAAATAAAAGTAGCTAAAAAATAAAGTAATCCAAAAATCTCCCGTAAATTAATGTTTTATTTATTTAAAAAAATTAATTAATATAATTAATAATTTATTGAATATTAATTGTAAGAGAAATTATTGTCGGGTCCGTACCCAAATATTTAATACTATATTTGAATAGGACTAGATTGTATAGAAAATAAGTTTGATTAAACGACTTAATTAAAAACAATTAAGTTCAGGAATCGTAGTGCAATTGGGCATTAACCGCCCAAATCCTCAAAGTAGGAGTTGTTTAAAAAAAATGAAATGATTGCCGGAAGGGACGTGTAGCTTACAGAGGAGTGGTGAGGATGACTCACCCACTATCCTCTGCAAAGTAAGGAAGGCAGAGAAGGCTTAATACCATTTTTGGTACTAAAAACGAGATTAACAGGGAAAGAAAAGAAAAGAAAAGTAAAGCAAATCAAATTTGAAGGAAGTTTTAGAATCGAAAGTTTATTTCGTTGCAACATTAGGACAACTAAAACTCAGGGGGTATAGGAGAAACCAACGACGTAGGTGAGTGGATTTTCTTTTTTAAAACTCTATAATTTTCTTCTGTTAAATCATTGATTTGATTGATATTTTAGATGATTAATTGAAATTAGTTTTGAATCGGTTTTATTTTGAAAATTTTGAGAATTTATATGTTAGTTGGAAGGGGGAGGCGACGCCTCTGTGTCAGAGGCGGCGCCTTTGAGGCACAGAGGCGGCGCCTCTGTAGTGAAGAGGCAATGCCTCTATGGAGGAAAGCAGCGCTTCTATGCTGAACAGGCGGTGCCTCTGTGGAATTTAGGGCAATGCCTCAGTCTGATTTGGAGGAAAAACTTATTTTTGAACTGAATTTGAATACTAAGATACATTTATAGTATTTTACTTGGCTGAGACCAAGATTGATTTGAGAAATTATGATATTTGAATGATTTTGAGTAATTGAATATTAAAGAGTTGCAGTAAGACCGTGCCCGGAGTATGACAGGGTTCAATGAGATGTAAGACTATGTCTGGGATATAGCGACTCATGCTATTTTCTATATCCGAGATGCAGTGATATATGATCATGAAAGCCTTTTAGGCTACTTTGTGTGATTTATAATTATGGTATGCATACATGTCCTGAACTTTCAATGTGCTGATTGGTACCTACCACATTGATAGTAACCTGATTATATACTATTATAAAGAGTCATTTGTGATTTGATTATATTGTTTAAATGAGTTAAATGTGATTTGGTTTATATGATTTGAATATTCATTGTTTGACTCTTTGGTTTACAGTTAATGTTTAACTGTTATATTGATTAATTTTAAATTAATTTGTTTATTATTTGAAATATTATTTATTTAGTTATCGAGAGTGTTTTATTTAATTCATTCATTGGGTGTTTCATATAGAAATCCTCACAACTCCCTTTTGTCAAATTATTTTTTTTTTCAGCTTAGCTGTTGGACATACCTATATAGAGTAATAATAGCGATTATGTGGGTAGCCCAGTCTCTAGATGTTTATGGTGACGAGACGATGATCTTGTACTATATTCGACATGATCTCGACGCTGAACTATCCTTTCGAGTCTCTGTAGACCCCATAGCCACTGATTACCGCACTAGTATGGTGAGGAACGACTTTTCAGACGGATGTCTGACAGTCATTTTTGTTTCTTGTAAGATTCAGGTAGGAGTTCGGGTCACTTTGACTTGGACTTAACCGTTACCAGACGCTGCTGAAGCTATGCTCTTTTTGCCAGTAGAGGGTCAAGATTTAGAATTACTGATACTATGTTGGGGTATATATGTGGGTAATACATCCTAGGGTAGTTAGACTACCATTTCTAGGGATTTGATTGGGCCTTTGATCCTTTTTTATGTATTATATTGTATATATTTTTTATAGCCCTTTTCTCTAGTTTTTCCCTTCACCACTGAACACTGATATTGTATATTATACTATATATATATATATATATATGTAGATTATGTTTTAGTACTAGTGTGATGTTGATGAGATTGTATATAATCTTACCACTATTACTTTATGATGATTGGTGATTATTATGTATACAAGTTTTAGTATTATTTATAAGCAACACTCAAGATACCTAGTAAGCAAATAATCCCAGTGGATAGATTTAAGATATAATTCGAGCAATATAAATGTTATTAACCCCGTATTGTAAACCAGTCAATCTGGATAGTATTGTTGATACTTTCTTAGAAGTGGTACCTTTCCTCGCTATTTCTCCGTGCTGGACAGTCTGGATTGTAAACTTGTCTGACATAGGTATCGGTAAGGATGGGTGTCACAATTTTTAGTATCAGAGCCTAGGTTTTGAAAGTTTAGATTATAAGGTTAAGAATATTATTGATTTTAAAACCTAGACTATAGAAATGATATTGTTAATGACTTTTAAAGCTTAGGCTATGAAATTTGAGATTTGGAAGAAATTTATATGATGAATGGAAAGTGATAATTGATGATGTGGTATTTGATGATTATGAGTATTGAGTGAATTAATCTTGAATTACAGGATACTAAGTGATGGCAAGAACTAAATGAGGTAGTTTAAGTGCTCGAGGTAGACTGAGAGGCCGAGGTGCCCAGGCAGATAGAATGGATATAGTGAAAAGGGTAGAAAATATGAATAGGAGCGAAAATATACCACGGAATAGATCCCCATCAGAAGCCTCCGTTAGTAATGAAAGGAGTGATAAGTGTGCAAATGGTGTAGAAAGTGGGCAAGGTAGTTCGATGTCGAGGACGACAATACTAAATTTTAACGTACCAAGGTGAGCACGTAATGGATAGCCACCACAGCCTGTACGTGGAAATAAAGCTAACCCAGTGACACCAATGATGTATATGGATGCTGCGGAATTGGCACGAACTATGGCCATAAAAATAGCAAAAAGAGACAGGGAAAAGTATAAGAGGCCCGGGGACGTAATTAAGCATGCAAAGAAGTGTGGAACGTATGACTTTTACGGCACATTGGATCCAGGACAGGCTGACAAATGGATTAAGACTATGGAGAAGGCTTTTACGACTCTATAACTGAGCAATGAAGAAAAGATGAGTAACATTTATGGGTTGATGTTTGATAATGCTGATAATTAGTTAACTCGAATTCAAAATCTCTATGGAGAAGCTTTGAATTGGTAGGTATTTCAGGAAGAGTTTTACAGAGAATATCTAACTAAAAATTATCGAAAAGAGAAGTTGGCTGCATTCATCAATCTAGCACGAGGATTGATGACGGTGAGAGAATATGTTAATAAGTTTGAAGACTTGTACAAATACACTAAGAATATCTACCCTACCGAAGAGAAAAAAAGTGAGAAGTTTTGAGAGAGTTTGCATATATCCTTGAGAGGGAAATTAAATTTGTACGCTGGAACTACTTTTTGAAGCTGGGTCAAAAAGGCAATAGAATAGGAAAAGTTAGATAAAGAACTTGAAGCTTTGACTCAGACCTGATGAAATCAACAGCCTGAGTCATCGCGATAACCCTAGAAAAGGAATGAGGAACAATAATCGAGATTCTCTCCTTACCCCAGAAGCAATATAAGGACAGGAGTTGGAAACTGACCCCAGGGAGGTCAGGCGTTGGTTAGACACCGGTAAGACCGTCAGGGCAAGTATGTGCTGGATATGGCACACATGGAAAATATGCATTGCCTTGGTGCAATGTATATAGGAAGAATCATTCAGGAAGGTACAGTCAATTGGAGGTTAGATGTTTTTGATGTAATGAAATTGGACATTATGCCAGAAACTATACGAAAGCACTACTCGGAGAACCTTCGGTACAAGCATCGTATGCTCCTCATAGTAAGTGATGTGGAAGATTAACTAGGGTAGAAAGACCTGCGAACACAACTAGAGAGGGAATAGAAGTAAATGAACCTCATTAAAACCAACCAGGAGAGCCGAGTAATGCAGTTAGAGGTGTGCAACAGGTAAGGGTTTATGCTGTTACAGAAAACAAGGCAGAGAAGCCTCCAGATGTAATAGCAGGCAAGGCGCATATCAATGGTAAGTTAGCATGCATACCCATTGACCCTAGTACTACATTTTCATTCTTATCATCAACTTTTGTGATGCATGATAGACTTAGAATGGATGATTTGAATGAACCTGTGATAGTGAGCATACCTATAGGTATAAGTATAATATGCAAGAAGGTATGTAAAAATATTTTAGTGGAAATTGATGGGGGTAAATTGAAATGGAATTTCATACCCCTACATCTTGATGAATTTGATGCTATACTCAGAATAGATGGGTTGAGTCATTACCGAGCTAATATAAATTGCTTTGAAAAGTAAGTAGAATTGGAGGGAGAAGATAGAAAGAAAATAGTATTTTATTAGAGGAGATAGGAAATGTAACATCCGTATTGTAGAATACGGATTACATGTATCATGTCTTCCATCACATGTAGAGTAGAGTAATAGATTTTATTTAAGTATGGGTATGCATATGTATTATAGAGAGGGACCTAATTGTAATGAAAGATGGGATTAAATTATCACAATAGGAAGTTATAGGCTATTGTGAAATAATTCCATTTTATTAAGGAGTCAATAAGGTATTATGGTGATATATGCCTATAATTATCTAGATACTTATTATTATTATTATTATTTTGAGATTTAGTGATAATTCATCATTTATAAAGAAAGACACCTACATGCACAAATGGTGAATTATGAATGGTGGAGATGTTGTGTGTGTATATATATGTGTGTGTATGTGTAGAGAAATTGGTTGTAGGAAGAAGAGAGTGAATTCTTGATTAGCTTTGGGAGATTTGATCTTCCTCTACTCTTCTAGTAAGGATTTTAGGAAGCTATAGAAGATCCATTAGCCATTTAATCATCATTTAGGTAAGCTATGCATTTATTTTTAGTTAATTGAAGTTAGGTCTTGATGTGTGAAATTCGTGCTCTGTTTTCATGTTGCATCAGTCTTAGTATTTTTATCATACCTTAAGTTATAGAGATCTGATTTGAGCAAGATTAAATAATTTAGAAACTTCAGAGAGTCTTCTACAAATTTTATATTTTAAGTTTAAGCTGAATTTGTTGTTAAGATTATCTAATAAAGCCCGACATTTTCTTGCTCAGTCTATTAGCCCTGTTTTGACCGATTTTAATCAAAAATCTATAATCAATTCTATACATATCTGATTTGAGTAATTCTAATTGAAATTGATAGTAGACTCATATATATAGAGTTTATATAAATTTAGTGATCATAGAATGTGTCTATAATTTTTGAGAGTATCATGAACTTCATGTATTAAACATGCCAGCAGTAGTATATAGGCTTATGTGTTGATTATATAGTGATATCTAGAGTTGTAAAACTCTAATTTTAGTAAAGCTTAATTCTATAGAAACTTTAATGAGTCCTCTACAACTCTTATGGTTTGATGTTGAGTTGAATCTGCCTCTAAGAGGGTCTAACAGAGCTTGACATTTTATTGCTCACTCTAATTATATGTGTGACCCGATTTCAGTCAAAAATTCATAATTTATTTTACATACATCCAAATTGAGTAATTCTAATTGGAAATTAAAATAGACTCATAATTCTAGCTTCTATATTAAAATGAGAGGCAAAGGATTTACGTGCATGATCTTAGAGCATATCATATTGAGGTGATAAATTGCATTAATTGAGTTAAAGTGCAAGAATGATGAATTGTGTGTGTGTTTAATTTATGACCATGTGTAGGAGTTTATAAGGGCAAGGAAGGTTTAATCAACTAGAAAAGCTCTTCTTATTTAAAGTGGAAAAGTACAAGAGGTAAGTAGTTTCTAATATAATATGTACAATTTGTTTCTCTTGAATATTATAATTATAATGTTATATATGTGTTATTTTGATTAATTGAACAAGTCATATGATTGCTATACATGATGGATTAAATTTGTAGTGATCTTGATATATGCAAAGAAATATTAATGTTGCTTAAAAAGGAATAAGTGTTAAAATGATTGAATTGAGAAAGTGAAATAGGGTGTATTGTGGGAAGTGTTGAATGGATGTAATGGTGGTTTTGGCATAGTATTTATTATGTCAAATAACAGTGTTAAAAGGAAGTTATCTTGAAATTGAATATGAATACTATCCTTATGAGTATAAGCATCAAATAGATTCTTAGGTGAAACTGTGTGTTTGTGATAGATATGAATTGCTTTATGATTATTTAAATGTATATAAGTTGTTTATTAATTGGTTATGTTTATACACAAGTGGTTACAAGTTAATTGTAAATGATATTATTACAACGATTATTTGTAATGCAAATATACATTTGAGCACTTGCATACAGATATAAAAGGGTGTTGTGATCGGCTTGGCAAATATTTGCAAATCATATAGCAAATGCAAATGATCAAAGGAAATCATATGATTCATATGTTATTAGCTAGCTAGCAAAAATCAAATGGCAATTATTACATATGAAACCCGGGAGCAATATTTATCTTGCTAGGTCACAACAAAATTAATAAATAATTTATTAGCACTTGCATTTGAGTGAATCATATTTTTACTATGTTTTGATATTATTTATGAACTTTTATATGTATTAATGATAAGTCAACTTTATTTAATCATGATATGGTTTTATTAATGTGCTAAATAAAGAAATAATATAATTTCATAGTAAATATTTAGGGTGTTACAAAGATATATGTGAGAAACGTGTGAGAAACATGTGATGATAACTCTAGCCAAATAACTAACATGCATAATCATGTATTGTTGCATTGTGTTTATATATGTTGAATGTGTGATGTGAATGTGATGGTTGTAATGTGATGCTGATATTGAGTTATACACCCCTATGTATGAATTATCGTTTGGTAGTTTGCTATTGAGAATATGCTATTGTGAATGGTTGTGAACTACTTGGAAATTATATGAATTGTGCTTTTATGATGAAGACACAGTTAGAGACACGGGCGTGTCCTTAGCCGTGTATATATATAGAATTTTGTACAGAGAGCTACATAGGCAAATACACAAGTAGGTCTTTGGCCGTGTATGTTCATTGAATTTTAGATAGTGAGGTACATAGGTCGAAATAAGGCCATGTTCTAGACTATGTATTGACTGTAATTTTTGACCAAAAGACTACACGGAGAGAGACATGCCCGTATAGTCCATAATTAGTTATTTTAGGAAATTTCTATTAATTAGTTCTTGAGAAGTCTTCTTTGATCATAATAGTTGCTACTTACTGAGTTGCAAGCTCATTCCTTTGCATTTATATTTTTTAGGACTCGAATTAAAAGCTAACAGATTGTATGTGAGTCTCTAGAGGTGGGCCGATGTGAGCTTGGTGTCAACATTCTCATTCTTATAATCATATGGCATTTTAGGCATTTATAATGACATTATGTATGCATCTCTTGAATGATGTATAATGTATGTGTAGAATAGTAAGCTATGTACATTGTACAAGCTTATATATTATATTATATTTTTGAGAAATTTTCTTATGCCATGTGTTTGATCTATATAGTGCCCACGCGTATGCATGTGTTGACGGTGTTACAAGAAGGCTCCTATCAAGATTTATTTCGATGATAAAAGTTAAAAAAAATATCTTAGAAAGGGATATAAAGCCTATCTAACCTCAGTGATAGAAGATCAAAATGAAGGTACGAAATTAAAAGAAATGTCGGTGGTAAACGAGTTCGTGGACGTGTTTCTTGAAGATTTACCAAGACTACCACTAAAGAGGGAGATTGAGTTTGAAATCAAACTCAATACCTGGAATAGCTCCTATATTGCAACCACCGTATAGGATGGCTCCAGCATAATAAAGGAAGTGAAGATGCAATTGTAAGAGCTGTTGGATAAGGGATTTATTTGACCTAGCTTTTCACCTTGGGGCGTACCCGTATTGTTCGTGAAAAAGAAGGATGGGTCTCTTCAGCTGTATATAGATTATAGACAGCTGAATAAGGTCACAATCCAGAATAAATATCCTTTGCCCAGAATATAAGATCTATTTGATCAATTGCAAGGGGCGAAAGTGTTTTCAAATATATATTTGCGCTCTGGTTATCACCAGTTGAGGATCAAGGAATTCGACGTATCTAAGACTGCATTCAGAATGAGGTATGGACACTACGAATTCCTGGTTATGCCATTTTTACTCACGAATGCACCAGCTATATTTATGGACATGATGAATCGCATATTCAAACCGTATTTGGATAAGTTCGTGATCATATTCATTGACGATATTCTGGTGTACTCGAAGTCAAAAGAAGAATATGAAGAACACCTGAGGATAATAATGGAGATTTTAAGAGTTAAACGACTGTACGCAAAGTTTAGAAAATGTGAATTCTGGTTGGACAAAATTGTATTTCTTGGTCACGTGATATCAACTAAAGGAGTGTACGTAGACCCCAGCAAAATCGCAGCGATTGTTAATTAGGAGCCACCAAGAAATGTAATAAAAATATAAAGTTTCCTAGGATTGGCAGGCTATTATTGATGATTCGTATAAAATTTCTCGATCATCGCATCACCGTTAACAAAGCTGCTAAGGAAGAATGTTAAGTTTACATGGAGTTCAGAATGCCAACGGAGTTTTAAAGTCTTAAAGGAGAAATTAGTTACGGCACCAATATTAACATTACCAATTGAAGAAGGTCATTATATGGTATATAGTGATGCTTCAAAGCAAGGACTTGATTGCATGTTGATGCAAAATGGAAAAGTTGTAGCATATGCATCAAGACAACTCAGGCCGCATGAACAGAACTATCCCACACACGAGTTAAAATTAGCAGCAGTGGTGTTTGCATTAAAGATGTGGAGACATTATCTGTATGGAGTTATCTGTCAAATATTCACAGATCACAAGAGGCTGAAGTATATCTTAACCCAAAAGAAGTTAAACTTGAGACAAAGATGTTGGGTGGAACTATTGAAGGATTACGACTGCACAATCGAATACCGCCCAGGAAAAGCTAATGTGGTCGCGGATGCACTGAGCCAAAAATCGGGCAGAAATTTGTATTATATCTGCATGGCTAGAATGCCACTATTGATTGAATTAAGGAAGCTAAAGGTTGAAGTTAAGGTAGATTCCTCCAGTGGAGTGTTAGCTACTTTGAAGGTAGGGCCGATCTTAATAAAAAGAATTGAAGTAGCACAACAAGTGGATGAGGAAGCAAAAAGGCTATGTAAGGATGTTAAAGATGGAAAGATGAAAAATTGAGTTGCAGTGAAGAAGGAATTTTGAAGCTTAGAATCTGACTGTATATGCCAAATATAGAAGAATTAAAATGGGAAATAATAGAAGAGGTACATTATTCGGCATATGCTATACATCCAGAAAGTACAAAGATATATAGGACGCTAAAGAAAAATTATTAGTGGAAAGGAATGAAAGGTGATGTGGTGGAGTTTGTATCCAAATGTTTGACGTGTCAGCAGGTGAAGGCTGAAAACAAACATCCCGCATGATTATTTCTATCCTTGCTGATTCCTGAGTGGAAATGGGAATATATTACAATGGATTTTGTGATAGGTTTGCCGAGAACCCAGCAAGGACATGATACTGTTTGGGTGATCGTGGATCGATTAACTAAGTCAACACATTTTTTACCAGTTAGAACTAACTATAATTTGAAAAAACTGGCAGAATTATATGTGAAGGAGATCATGAGATTGCATAGAGCTCCAGTGTCGATCGTGTCAGATCGAGATCCAAGATTTACTTCATGATTTTGGCCGAGTCTGCAAGAAGCGTTGGGTACTAAATTGAAATTTAGTACAACTTTGTACCCTCAAACGGACAGTCAATCTGAACGTACTATCCAAATTTTGAAAGATATGCTTAAAGCAAATACATTAAAATTTGGAGGTAATTGGGATAAGCAAGTGTCATTGATGGAATTTATTTATAATAACAACTATCATAGTAGTATAGAGATGGCATTATTTGAAGCGTTATACGGAAGGAAATGTAAAACCCCCATTTGTTAGGAGGAAACTGGAGAGAAAAAATTATTAGGACCAGAGTTAGTATAGATGACCACAGAAAACCTTCGTATAGTTCAAGCGAATTTGAAAACGGCTCAAGATAGGTAAAGAAGTTATACTAACTTGAAATGAGCTGACATTGAATATAATGTGGGAGAGAAGGTATTTTTGAAAATATTTTCATGGAAAGGAGTGCTGAGATTTGGCAAGCACGATAAGTTAAGTCCAAGATTCATAGGACTGTACGAGGTAATTGAATGCATTAGGACAATAGCTTATCGATTAGCACTACTTCCAAATTTGTCTGCAATCCATGACGTTTTTCACGTATCGATGCTAAAAAGATATAGAAGTGATCCTTTACACGTACTACGAGAACAACCGGTGGAACTAAAAGAACATTTGAGCTATGAGAAAGAATCAGTATTGATCATAGCCAAAGATCAAAAAATACTGCGTAACAAGGTTATTCCACTAGTTAAAGTATTGTGAGAAAATTACCCTCGTGATGAAGCCAAGTGGGAACGTGAGGAAGATATGAGATATCGGTACCCGTAACTATTAATGCCCCAACCTAGTTGAAAATATTAGCGTTCTCAAATTTTGATAATGAAATTTTCTAAGTGTAGGAGAATTATCGGGTCCGTGCTAAAATATTTAATACTATATTTGAATAGAACTATATTATATAGAAAATAAGTTTGATTAAAGGATTTAATTAAAAATAATTAAGTTCAGGGATCGTAGTGCAATTGGGCATTAACCGCCCAAATCCTCAAATTAGGAATTATTTAAAAAAAATGAAATAGTTGTTGGAAGGGACGTGCAGCTTGCAGAGGAGTGGTGAGGATGACTCACCCATTATCCTGTGCAAGGCAAGGAAGGCAGAGAAGGGTTAATACCATTTTTTGTACCAAAAACGAGATTAACAGGGAAAGAAAAGAAAACAAAGCAAAGTAAATTTGAAGGAAGTTTTGGAATCGAAAGTTTATTCCGGTGCAACGTTAGCTTTACCATCTCTCAATGCACAAAACTAACTAAAATCATGCTATAATTATTCGTCAATAACAAGCAAGCATTAAACATAATGAACACAAGAGAAATTTTAATTAAAGATTGAAATTAAAAACCAAACCCAATAAGAGTCATGAATCTCAACAAAAAGAGTTTAGCCTAGCATGGCCAAAATCATACCAATCAACAACTCAAACAAATAAAATTCATATATCTAATACAAACAGGAAAAGTAAAGATAAGAGTTGAGAGAAGAAAACTAGCTAGAAGTCTTCAATAGAGTTCGTCATCTTCTTTCTTTTCTCCTTCTTCCTTCTCACTTTCTGCAGCAGCCTTTTCCATGGACAATAGCCCCTTCTCTTCTGTAGTAGCTCCCATGGACAGCTCCCATAGAGCAGCAGCTCCCTTGGAGCAGCTACTTCTTCTTCTCTTCTTCAACCAGCCCCGAAAATCTGCAACAAACAACACTAAAAACTCCTCTTTTCTGCAGCCAAACACCCCCCCTTTTATCTCCCCTTCTCTTTCTTCACGTGGCCAACACATGCACCAAATGGGAAATAGCTGTCATTGAATTTTTACATAATTAGCATCCAAATTTGTCTTCCATGTCCCTTTTGTACCTACAATCCATTTATCATGAAAAACCAATCATCAAAACACCTAAATCACCTAAATTACACACAAATGCACACTAAAATGCAACCTAAACTAATGACAATTTGTGCATAATCAATGGTATAAATAAAAAATTCTATCATTCTATAGTACAAATAGTTGCATATACAACTAGAATTAAAACCGTTAGATTAATATTTATTCAATTATAGTTATTGATATATTTTATAGGTATTGATACACCAGGATAATCAATGATTGTAATGAAATAAAAATTAATCTAATAGTTTCTAATTCCATTTGTACATGTACAAACGTTTGTACCGTAGCATGAGCCAATATTATATTTAAAAGTTATAAATTCGATTTTTATCAAATAATGAAATGTCTTTTCTAATTTTAATAATTGAAAAAATTAGTCATAATACATCCGCAGATATCTGTATTTACATGAATTTATCATTTTGCCCCATGAATTTTTATTTTTACCAAATTAACATCTCAACTTATCTATAGCCTATTATATAAACACTTATACTTAGATGAATTTGCCACTTTGTCTCCTATACTTGCATGAATTTGTCACTTTATCACTATATGTATAATGACGTGTCATTCTATATGTCTTACTAATAGTGTACAAATAGTTTATAAGTTATAATTTAGACAAATTAAAATATTTAAATAATAAAAATGTAAGTAAAAGTGTTAAAATGAGAAAAACTGCTAAATATAGGGGAACGTACGTATTATGCCAAAAAATTACGAGGAGAAACATACATGATTGGGCTTTAGATCATGATGATGAATCAACGTCTAGATAAATAAATGATGAAGAAAATGAAGCATTGCACATGAAGAGGTAATGGGTGTTATTATTTAAAACTGGAAAAGGAAAGTGCATAGTATCCCATTAAGGAAAGTACAGAAAATATATTATTATAATTATAACAATGTGTGCTCATTTCATTTGCACATGTAAATATTCCGTATGGGCAGGCAAAGCTGACCCTTTTTTTTTTTTTTGTGAATCTTACTGTTACATGTGCCAAACGAAAGTTTGCATTCTAGCTCGTTCCTTTCAATTTAAGAAAGCTTTCATGAAATTTTACATTTTTTTAAAAAAACTTTTGAACACATATATTAATACTTGTAAAGACATCGATTCTTATTGTAACAAACCTTCTTTTTTACATATTCATGGGCACGAGGTTCTGATAAATTATTTTGTGTATTGTATGAGAAAATTGATTTATATTTTGTATGAGTTTTGTGAAGTTGTGTTTTACCTTCTTAACTTGAGTATTGACAATTTGTTAACTACACCTTCTTTGTTTTACCAAAAATCAATTCCCTCATCAATTTGTAACTTTGTTTTTCTTTAATATATATGATAATGATAAAAAAAAAATTTGTGCATAACATTATCAATACAATAACTTATATTATATTTCGACATTTTAAACCACTATAGCGGATAAAATTATTTTTATTTGCGTGTTAATAAAATAAAAAAATAGTATATAAAAGAAATTTATGGTCTAAATATTTAGGAAATTTTTGTCCTATTATAATTTCTTGATTTTTTTTTTTTGAATCACCTATATTCAAAGTTCATTAAACTTTAATTAATCCAGTTCGACACAAGTAGAATCATAAAAATAGTAAAAATCTACAACATATCTTTTGTTTTTGTCAATTAATCTAAACGGTTGTTGATATATCTTAACAATCTTTTATAAATTTTAATTATAATTAAAAATAATTATCATCCAATCAGACATCTTTTTTTTTTTTTATCTTGCCTCATTAAAGAATCAGATTTATAGAAAATAATTATGAAGCGAGAGTGGGAAAGATACTGGAGTATTTATTTTTATTTGTTATTATTTTGTAAGAACACTTTAGTCTGTTACCCTGTTAACGCTATAGTAGTGAAACATATATAATTAGATTTTTATCCCATTCTTTTTTAACAAGATTTTCAGTCCCATTCAAAAGCGTACTGGTTAAGGGGCCAAAATTTGCCAAATCTCCTAATTGGATGGCTGATGCCTCTCACTGTATAGGACCTAACATACCACAAAGAAAAAGGGTAATGTGTCATTTTAGAAAGCAATGCAAGTGCAACACAACTACAACGAGGAGTGGACAAATGTCACTATTAAACGTGAAATTCTTATCCATACAGGCAATTACATTCACCTGTTTAATTTATAATATATATATATATATAGGGCCAATATCTGTTGTTCGAAACATAAAGTTGTTTTTAAGATCACATGTTGATTATTTTGCAAGAAAATGAAATAAAATGAGCCTCCAATGTGGTAGGGTTTTCAACACAGTACATTTATGTCTACTTGTGTTCTATTAAAGACCACGTGTTCTTTTTATTCTTATTACACAAAATAAAGGATATGCATAACCAATTTTTCCTCTATATATTTATCGATCATCATATTTCAACACCACTGCATTTTATATGTAACGTCATATTCATATATATATACACACACTAATGTGAATTCTTTTAATTTCAGCCTATGTAGAATGAATCTTTTTCTTTCTTTCTTTCTTTTGATGAAAATCCCAGGACAACTTGATTGTGACAATTAATCAAATATTAGAGGGAAACTTATTTTAGGTGCCATGTCATATATACATATAACCAACCAAAATTTTTACATAACTGGGTCGGTCAAAGAGAGAAACCATGAGTCACTCATCAGTGTTCACTGAGTGAGGATCCAGCGGTTCTGGTTGTTGATTTTCGGCTCCCAATTATCAGTAGTCATTTATAATATTTAAGTTTGATGGGCAATTTTGTCCTTAAATTAGATTTATTTTTCCTAATATATTATTACTTTTAGTTATATTTATTTTCCCTAATAGTTCCACTGAAGTAGTCGTAGCTGATTAATTATAAGCTTCTAGAGATATGCATATATAACTGTTAATGATGATTTTTGCATTGAATAAAAAATATAATTTATAATGGGATTGACTTATAATGGAAAATGCTGCAACTGTGTATGTCCCCATATATGCATTAAGCCATATCAAAGGAATAACTATAATCATATATTTAGGTAGCATAATCATTTGAAAGACTTTTCAAACAAGAAAGTAAAATAATAATATGGGTTTTAATCAAAATGGTTGTGCTAAGAAACTTCTTATGGTTTCCATCGCCATCTTATGACAAAAAATATTTGGTTTATATATATTAAACTTCTATTTTATTACTCGGAAAAAAAATTAGTTAGATTTTGTATAAAAAGTAATATTCTATTATATCATTTCACATAAGCTATCCAATCAATAATTGTAACTTATACATTATATATTTAGCTAATAAATAATAACTACATATTTTATATTTATTTAGATATGATTCATCTTTGATTTGAATTATTAATTTAACCTAAGTTATCATTCATAGTTGCATTATTATAAATTACTACAAGAGTAAACTATACATAGAGTCCTATGAAAAACAAAAAATTGGAGACGATCCTTAATTAACTTCACCAAATTTGAAGATGAGACTTGAACCTAAATATTGAGTACAATTTTTTTTCTTTTCGCATGGTGCGTAACCATGTCACTCCAAGAGCATGAATTCAAGAACTGGAGCAGAGCCCACCGGCCAAAGCGACAGCAACTGAACTAATTAAAGGGAACAACAATTGAGTTGAATAGCAGGAGAGGAATAATAATATTATTAAATAAGAAGAAGAATATAAGATCATGAGGAAAATCCCAAACCCAAAGAAGAATTGTGACTTTTACTATTTGTTTAGTTCAAAAACATATATTTTTGTTGTGTTTTTAACTTATAAGAAAATTAATTCTATATTCTTTTTTATGTGACTTTTAGGCAGTAAATGTTTCATATATATATATATAATTTTTTATTTTTTTGCTCCAAAAAAAATGTTTCATATATATTTTTTAAATTTTGTTTCATATATATTTTTTAAATTTTTAGTATATTATTAAATAGTATTATAAAAATTTATAATTTAATATTAGAATACTATATTTATATATGGTATATTAAAATAATTTATCAAATGATTCCTCATATAACATATTTATTACAGTGACATGGTTTTGGAGATGGTGGAGTCCTTTGCGGAACTTTTTTTTTTCTTTTGCTGAAACTTCGGTAGTTTTGTTTGCCAAGTGCTTGACTTATTTTTTTTCTTTTTTGGATAAGTAAAAATGTAATTTATAATTTTTGTGGTTAGTAATTTTAAACATGTCACATAAACACTATTATAATTTCTTATAGGAAAAATACATACTTTGCCTCCTATACTTTAACTTTTTTTACATTGCCTCCTTTACAAAAAATCGGCATATTGTAACTCTATATTTTTATTTACTGGCACATTAAGCCATTATCAAACGGAAAGAGATAACGGATGTTAAAAAATATCCAGTTTGGTCTTTATAATTTTAAAATATATTTTTTGTAATCCTTATGATTTTTATTTTTAACAAATAAATTCATATAATTGCTAAAATAATTTAATTAAATTTAATAAAAATTTTAAAAATTATATACTTTTTATTTAATTAAGATGTATGTCATCTATTTCTAATAGATTTATAATATTAAAAAATATATA
>CATIWO010604176.1:0-16560 GCA_949673435.1 Macaranga tanarius | reverse complement strand
ACTTATCTAACATTGTACTAAGGGTAAATATTCAAATAAACAAACACTTTGATCCAAATGAATATTTCATTGCCATGGGGATAAATATACAATGTCTATATACACATGAATGGCCATAGGGCACATCTATACTAACAGTTTCTTCTTTTGCTAGTCACCAATTGATCCCACCAAGCTATGGCATAATCTAAAAATTGAGTAACCGCCAGCTTAACCTTCTTCTCCTCACTAAATTGATGACAATCAAATATGAGTTCCACCTTCTTTTCCCATTGTAAATAAGCCTTCGGATCTGATTTCCCTTGAAAATGTGGTATCTTAAGTTTAATGCTTCCCAGATTCCTATCTACAAAATCATCATTGCCTCGGTCTCTACCATAGAATGGATTTTCTTATATTCTTCCCCTACCTCTACCTAAACCTCGGTCTCTTCTACCTCTACCTCTAGGTACACTTATTCCAGCAAGGGCATCATCATCATCCTCATTATAATCAATGTCCTCATCTTCCAAATTTTGAACTTGAGGTAATCAGTTTCTACCTCTTCTATTTCTCTTATTGTGATTCGGTGTTGCTCTTTCAACAACTTGCAACCTTGCATCCATGTGCTCTAATGCATCCCTCATAGCCTCTATAGTCCTATTAAAATGTGCAAACTCTCCTTGTTGTGCCTTATGTAGCCTAGCTGTGTGCTTGAGTTTTTTTCTATTGAGTTATCAAGATTTATTAAATTATTCTGTTTCTTGATAAACTGTTTACTCACTAAGTATTTTCTCTCATAAATACTCACCACTCCTTATAAAATAGTTCAGAGTTGAGTAGTTGTTTGGAAGATAGCTAGATATATAATAGGTGAAGTAGGAGCAGTGAAGAATCTTAAGAGTATGTTATAGGTTTAAACAATTGTATTCAATGGCTTGTGTTGTGAAATTTGTGTATGGTAAAGAAGAAAAGTTTTTGGAATAGTTATTTTATAACACGTATAATGGACTATATTATATTTATATGTCTAAGTTATAAGAGTTAACTATTTAATAAATAAGAAAGAAGTAATACTCGATCACATCATTACTTAGGTTAAGAAGGTCAAGTGTGTGACTTTTTAATAAGAGTATTGGTAGGGTTGGGTGTTATAATTTCGGTATCAGAGCTCTAGGTTATTAGATTCTGTAGACACTAAGAAATATTGAACTTGGTGGACATTAGTAATGGTTTGAGCTTTGATGATAAGAGTTATTGAAGTATATTGATTTGAATTTTAGGAAGATGGTGAGGATTAGAGGTAGTTATATAGAAGGTCAAGGTTGTGGTCGTGGTTATGGTAGAGGTAAAGGATGTGGTGTCCAAGATGATAGATTTGCGTTAGTAGAGTTAACTAATCTCTCAACTAGGAGTCGAGCATTGCCACAAGAATTACCTCCATCATCAGCATCAGTTGGCAATGAAGGGGATGAAATGGATAATGCTCGAATGGTTAGTCAACAAGATAGTTTTGTATCAGCTGCTTCTATCTTGATTTTTGAGAATGTGCCTGGAAGAGCACATAATAATTACCAACCACCGCAGTCAATGATGCTAATGAATGTGCCGAATCAACAAGCCTTACCAGTGGTATATATCGATGCCACTGATTTAGTACGTACGATGGCAACAGTGATGTCAGATAGGGAAAGGTATAAAAAACTGAGGGATATTATTAAACATACTAAGAAATATGGAGCATATGACTTCCATGGTAGTTTAGACCCTGGTCAAGCTGACTAGTGGGTTAAGACTGTGGAAAAGGCCTTTATTATATTACAGTTGAGTGCTGAAGAGAAGGCAAGCAACATATATGACCTTATGTTCAATAAAGCCGATGATTAGTTAACCCAGGTAAATAATTTGTATAGAGAGGTTTTCATATGGCAAGTATTCAAAGAGGAGTTCAATAGGGAGTATTTAACTGAGACATTCCAGAAGTAAAAGAAGGTATCTTTTGTTAATTTAGTACAAAGTTTGATGACTGTCAGAGAGCATACTGACTAGTTTGAGGATTTGTACAAGTATGCTAAAGATCTGTATCCTACGAAAGAAATGAAAAGTGAGAAGTTTAGGGATGGATTGCATGTCTCCCTGTGTGGGAAGCTTAATTTGTATATTGACATAACCTTTAAATGTTGGGTTGAGAAAGCCATTTAGCAAGAAAGGTTAGATAAAGAATTAGAATAAGTAACTCAATCACAATCTGAGTAATAAATGAAGTCAAATAAGCAATTTTAGAAGGAGAATAAGAAATTAAAATTTACCTCTAGTTCAGAAGGAAATATTAGAAGTGGAGGAAATGGTAAACCTCAAGAGAGTCAAGCATCAGTAAGGCAACCGATGGCACAACTAGGATAAGCAGGTGTTGGAAAATTATATACAGGAATAGCTATATCATATTGTAATGAATGTAAAAGTAACCATATGCGAAATTGTAGTAAATGCACAAGAGTATGGTGTTATCAATGTAAAAAGATAGGGTACTACGCTCATGACTGTTTTGAGAAGGTGTTAGTAGAGCAGTTGGTGCAAGGATCAAGTGATTCACACATAATGAGGGGAGGTAGACCCCCAAAACCAAATAGAGTAAGAGTGGTGCAAAATAAAGCAAGTGCAAATGCATGACCATCTTAGAAAGGACCCATATGTCAGGGAGCTAGTATTGTCAGTAATGCTCAACAAGTTAGACAAATACGCTTAATGCAATAGAATGTATAGTTAATTTGTAAGGTAAACTTCTTAGCAGATAAGATAATTGTAGTGTTATAACTTTACTTATGTTAATTGTAATTATGATCTTAAGGTTATAAATTAAAAAATATTTATCTTGAGATATAATTATTAATTTAGCGATAGTCACTATTGGTAAGAAATATGTATGTTATTAGTATAAGAATTAAATGAGGAAATTATTAAATTGAGTTATGATGTAGAGAATTCTAAAGAATAGAATTGTAGTTGTAACGTTTAGCGAAGAGAAGGTTAAAGATTAAAGTAAAGAGATTCTTAGTAATAACATGGCAAGAGTTCATTGAATTTTGAGGATAAAATTCTTTTAGATGGAAAGAATTATAACATTCGTGTCCTCAAAAATAATTTAATAGAATGAAAGGTTTAATTGAATATAATTGAGTATTATTATTCTAGGTAAAATTAATATGGAAGCTATAATGAGAATAAAATTAAGTTTAGAAATTCGAATGTAATTGGAAGTGATCAAGGATCAAATTGAAAGAAGAAAGTTATATAAGGAGTTATGAGTGATGTGTTAAAACTTAAAGGATTAAAAAAAGAAGAAGAAGCTACATTTTGACGCAGAGGAAGAAGAAGAGAAGGAAGGGGGCTACCATTTTTGAAGAAGAAGAAGGAGAAGAAAGTTATTATAGCTAGAGTTTTATAACTTCAAGAATTTAGAGAAAATAAGTACTGAATCTTATGAGTGCACATTCCTTTACTTGTTTTTTTTTTCAATTCAATTTTTGAAGATTTAAATGTTGTTATGTTGTATGAATTTAAAGTTAATTGTTTATATTGTTAAATTATACATGAGCTAGAATAGCAAAAATATGTGTTATGGGATTTTATGAAACAATTGATGGTAAAAACTTGGATTTTTGGTTGTAGTTTTGTCAATTTTTGGTTTTATTTAAGAGTATTAATATTTTTTTGGAGCCTTAGATAAGATGTTTATAGTCATTTGAGCTCAAATTTGCACGAGTTTACGTTTTACGTACAAAGGTGCGGAAACATGCACAAGTTGTGCATTCAAAGATGTCAACTTTATTTATCAATTTGCAATGCTAGAATAATTATTTCTAAATGCTTAATATGCAATTGGAGCTTTGGATAACATGTTTATAACTATTTTTGCACAAATTTGCACGAGTTCATATTTTACGCACAAAGATGTGTGAACATGCACAAGTTGTGCACTTAAAGAAGTCAATAAGATTTATGAGTTTGGAATGGTAGAATATGTATTTAATATTATTAATATACAGTTGGAGCCTTGGATAACATCTTTATAGCCATTTGCACTCAAATATGTGCAAGTTCAGATTTTGTGTAGATGTGCAAACTTGCAAATGTTGTGCATTCGAAGATGTCAACAAGATTTATGAGTTTGGAATACTATAATATGTATTTAATATGATTAATATATAATTGGAGCCTTGGATAACATGTTTAGAACCATTTGTGCTCAAATTTGGATGAGTTCATATTTTGCGTAAAAAGACACGCAAACATGTACAAGTTGTGCATTCGAAGATCTCAATAAACATTATGAGTTTGGAATGCTAGAATATATATTTAACAAGATAAATATGCAATTGGGGCCCTGGATAATATGTTTATAGCCATTTGTGCTCAAATTTGCACGAGTTCACGTTCTGAAGCATTGAGTCAACGCCTTAGCAAGCAAAGGAGGTGTCTCAGTGCTAAGGCGATGCCTTAGTACTGAAGAGGCACCTCAATAAAAAGACGATGCCTTAGTAGCACTAAGGCGATACCTCTATACTGAGGAGGCACCTCCACGACTAGTGCTTACGATAAAATATGCTTAAATGCGAAATTATATAACCTAAGCTCAACTAAAAGCATATCAACACCATATAAACACCTAAGTCACATAAATAGACCCAAAATGAGTTAAATAGAACTAGATTCACCAAGACAAATATGATTGAGTTATAGATATATATAACTGTGTGGTTGAGCATAATAAGTGAACTTGAGTTGGTGTAGATCCTTTGCTTTTCGAAGGAAAAGGGTAGTTGTAAAGATTTATATTTAAGTTTGATAATGAATACAATTTACATCAAATCTTAATCAATTGAAATGTGTAAGATTGAAGATTACAAGTTTGTTCAGACATAAGGCATGATAAAATCCGATAAACTTTTAAGTCTTCGACACAGAGACTAAAGATATGAAATATTCTAATTAAATCAATTATGAGAATGCTCTTGGAAAATTACAATAAAAATGTTTAAATCAGAATGGCATTGATGAATTATAAAGTGACATTTAAAGAATGTTATGGGAAATGGATGTAAAAAAAAGGCATGAGAAAATAAAAATAATATATGAATATACGAGAACTTTTGAAAAATGATATAACAATGAGCATATGCAGATATGACACTAAGTTATAGTAAGTCCATGTTTGGAGCATGGTAAAGTTTGGATAAGTGTGTATAGCCAATGCTAAGGGTTGTGTAATATTTTGCCCTAGAGATTAACTAGTTGTAGATAAATTTATGGATTAGATTGCATTAGAAATAAGTTTTGAGGACCTACTAGGATATTTTAGTAACTTAGGGACTAAAAAGATTATTTGTCAAAAAAAATTATTCTTTATGCCATTTTCTTCTTCTTTGTCAACTTCTCTTTTTTTTGCTTCAACTTCTACGTTCTTTTCTTTTCTCCTCTCAAAAATTTTCAATTTTCAAATTCCAAACAATCAATTTAAGCTTCTCTTCACAAATTCAAGATCGATACATATAGATTTTAGGAAGTTATGTTATATTAACTTTCAAAACTTTTGGTTTATAAAAGAAAATTTTGATGTTAATATGTTTTATTGAGTTTAAGCTTTGGCTATAATAAAAATAGACCCTTTTAAGTGTTTTTCTTGCTTGGATGTTGTATTGGTGTTGAATTTTAGTCAAAATATGAAAAAATGGTCATTTTTGGCTGTAGGAACCCGTCTGCAATGCACTAAGGCAATGCGCCTCAATACTAAGGAGGTGCCTTAGTGCCCTGAGGGGGTGCCTCAGTGGGCTTTTTGAGCCCCAAAACCCTAATTGAAGCCGTTCCGGACTATTTTTCGGATCCTATACCATATTTTTTAGCCGTAGATCAATTAAATTGAGTAGAATTTAGATGTTTAGCTTGTGTTCTTATACTTTTACTTTTTGATGTTAGGAGCAAATTTGGTTCCAACTGTAGAGCCTAGGTCTGAGCCAGATAGGTAGTCTTTGCTTCAACAAACCAGGTTAGTGGTTATATGTATATAAAATTAGTTTTAAAACTAAGTACATATATACTTATGTATGTAAAGATATTAAAATGTTTCTTATGATTCAGTAAATGATGTTTCTTTACAAATAGTCTTTCTATCAGCTTACAAATATAGTTTTACAAGTTACTTAGCCTTCATATCAGAAATTGGGAACATGTAGTAATATATTTGTTACTAATATAGTTGAAGTATTTTGAAGCAAGAATGTGTTTGTTATTATTATTTTGTGAAATGATTATTCTCAGCAGTATTTTGATACTAGCATCAGCTAGATATTCAACTATTATATTTTATTAGCAGTTTGATAAATGCGAATGATTGATTTATAAGCAAACCTATACACTTATGATATATATCCTTTAGATTACACCATGATGAATGGTGTCTTATATCAGCAATATTACTTAGCAACTATCTTGGGGACAGTGCTTGGTTGTACATATAGCATTGGAGGCATACAATCGGGTGGTTAGCCCTTTGGGGGCAGCTCTGTACATGCATATAACCAGCATTATAAACACTTGGGCTGCCACCATCATCATTCATCCAATGTGTCAGCAATTTAGCATAATCTTTTAGTTACACATTTAATAAGTGCATGGATTAAAATGATTGTGAATGTTTATTCAGCTTTATAGCAATTGTGTGGCATTATATTATTTCAGCTAGCAACAAATCAGCTTATGCATATATTATATTATGTTATTTCAGTAGCTGAATAACTATTCTCAATATAATTATGAATACATCTTTATATTTATTTTAGCAAATAGCTAGTGTTCCCATTTTACTTTATTATACTTTATTTTTAGACCACTTATTGAGTATTCTTATACTTACCACTCTTATTTTAAAATATTTTTAGGTTCAGTAGAGTTTCAGTAGTAGTAGCTCATAGGACCTATTTTTGGGAGTCCACCTGGTGTCCAGAAGAGGTTGCACCAATCAACTTTATCTATGGTCTTTTAGGTTTACCTCTAAGTTTGTCTTGATAATAATGGGTGGATTGTATATATGATAATCCGAGGATGTTTTAAGAAGATTTTTATTATGTATAATAATAGCATTATTATAAGTTCATCTTGATGTTTAAGAAATTTGCAATATAAACATGATTTATGTTCTACTACCAGCATTAGTACCAGCTCAGTATTTTCAGCAATTTAGCATGTTGCACCTACTCAATAGCTAGCGGAGCGGGTGTGATAATTTTTGGTATCAGAGCCTAGGTTTAACAATTTACATAGTGTTCTATCTCTAGAATATAATTGTGAAGTCTAAGACTTTATTCCGTTTTGTTTTTTATAGAATAATGCCACCAAGATTTGGAGGTGGTAGAGGCCATGGAAATCGTGGCTGCGTCACTAGGATTGCTAATATTGGCCAACCTCATAGGAATCCTCCTAATCATCCTGATAGAGTGGATGGTATATCTGTTAGTGGAGGGGAACATGTGGATTCCACCTCTGGTGGTGTAGCAAGGGCGTATCCAACTGCTCTACCACCATAACCTATTCCCGTACCTCTAGCTCATCTACCACTAGTTCCACCTGATCCGCAACCAGTACCTCCTTTTGAGGCTGATGCTGGTATGGGGGCTCTTATGACCCAAGCTTTTATGGCAGCTATGACTGCACGAGAGCAGTATCATGATCCCTAGATGATTGTAGATCATGCATGCAGGTTAGGTGCATATGATTTTTAGAGGCCTATAGATGATGGACTAGCTGATGAATAAATTGAAGAAGCTAGAGAAAGTTTATCTAATCCTAGGATTGACAGAGATTGAAAAGGTCCAGAATGTGCATGGATTTATGAAGGGTTTAGTGGATGAATTACTATCTAAAGTTCGCCATTTATATGGTATGGGGTTAACTTGGAACATGTTTCTCATAGAATTTCATAAAGAATATTTGAGGGGCAGCTATAAGAAAAGCAAGCAGGAGGCATTCTTTAGTTTAACTCAGGGTAGTATGTTAGTCAAAGAATATGCGGATCAATTTGAGGATTTATATCACTTTATTATGAGATTATGCCTTTAGAGAAAATTAAGTGTGACAAATTTAGGAATGGATTGAAAGCATACATAAAAACTGGAATAGCGTAGTATGAAGGGAATAATTTTTGGGAAATAGTCCAGAAGACACTTGCTTTTAAAAAGGCAAGGAAAGAAGAGATGGAGCAAGAACAGAAGAATAAAAGGTTTATCCCTAGTTTCTCTCAGAGTTTTAGAGATAGACTAGCCAATAGAGGAATTAGCACGTTACCACCTAGACCAAGTTATAGTGGCCATGGCCGAGGTTCACATATGAGTTATGGGTAATAAGGAAATCAGCCTTAGATGAGTTAAAGTTTTGTAAGGCAACCAGTTGGTAATTCTACCAATGCCCAAAGGCAAGCTCAAGGAGATATGCTACAGAATAACCCGAGAAGAACTACATACCCTCAATGCCTGAGTTGTGGCAAGTATCATGAAGGGTAATGTAAAAAAAGGTCATTGGGTTACTATGAGTGTGGAGAAATTGGCCATATAAAAAGAGATTGTCCCTTGCTAGTGCAATATGGTGGTTCAGGATGAGGGGCTGCAGTTCCTAAGAATTAGAGTGGTAGTAGGAATTTTCCACCAAGTAGACAGGTTACCACTAATTCTAGCCCTACTATTAGTAGAGGTAGTGTTGTTGCTACAACATCTCAGCAAGGACAGAGTGCCAAGAAAAATCGACCTTTGACTCAAGCTAGAGTTTTTAAAATGATGCAAGATGAAGCATTGGCATCTCCAGAAGTTGTTACGAGTATGTTAACTATCCTTAACCGAGATGCTTATGTGTTATTTAACCCAGGATGATGTGAATCCAAGTACCAAGCACAACATGAAATAATCCAAATGTTTGAGGGACAAAATGAGGCTCAAATAAACATGATAATATCATCAAAATAAAGAGGAAGGGCATATGGAGGTTCTATTATGATAGCACAACTTAAGGAGCTCGCAATAACTTTGTGTGATAAGACAACCAAGTCTGCAACCAGCCACTGGTGAGCACCAGTTAATGTCGATCGCCAGAGCCCTATTACAGCTCACTATATATTAAAAACAAATGCAAACAATGCAAATGAATGGAGGCTCATTTCAATACTACCTTGGACGTGTTATTAAATTATTTTACAGCCTAAAAACATAGTAATAAGAATCATTTTTGCATTAAAGACCTTTGAAGTTCTAAATACAATTAATGATACAATAATGCGTCAGTAAAAGCTATTAGTGGCTTTTAATATAGTTAATGACTGTAGTGGATAATAGTAATCAAGTGTATGTGAGCGTAGAGTTGTTGTGTGTTCTTGGTCTTGATTCCTATATAAACAAGACCAATTCTTCATTGTAATAGAGCTTAGGGTCATGGATCAATAAAAGAAATCATATTGTTTCTTTAGTTACTTGTTAACCATGTGTTCTTATCAAACTAAATGTTTGTGGTGAATGTCCTTCTGACTTATCAATCTATCTTTCAAGCAATAGATTGTGGTGTTATTTTTATCATCTTTTTTTCTTGTTTATTATTGATTCAAGGGGTTAAAGTTTTCAAATGGCTTTAGTTGTTTGGACTAACTAAACATGGGGTGAAGATTTCCAATGCTTGATTTTGAACTTGATTTGAACTCTCCTTAAGAGTGTGGGATGAGGTTCATGTGAACGAGTGTTAATTTTGCATTCCATATATATGGTAGTTCATTAGCTATTGGGGCTTATGGTTGCCAAGTTGGCATTTTCGTATCATTTGGTATTAGAGCTAGGCTCAAATCAGGCTTTGTTCATTTCAATTCTACGTATCCTTTGTTTGTTTTCTATTATTGTGGTTTTTAAATTCGTCAAGTTTGTGTTTAAAAAATAAAATAAGTTTTGTGTTCCTTTTCTATCCATATTGTTTTTGTGTTCAATCTTTTCATGATCTCGTTCTTGAATTCAATCTCTACAAGTTTTGTGATTTTTCCTATTTCGTGTTTAAAAAAAATTATGCTCTTGTTTTGTGATTTTCAATATTCATTGTTAATTTTATGTTTAAGATTAAGGTTTGATTATTTTTCTTAGAGTCTAATTTATTTTTTTATATTTTAAGTGTTTTAAATATTTCTTGTGTCTTGAGTTTTTCATTATGTAGAGGACAAAGATTTGAGGACAAATCTTTTTGAAGAAAAGGGGTATGATGTGAATCCAAGCACCAAGCACAACATAAAATAATTTCAATGTTTGAGGGACAAAATAAGATTTGTCCTATTATAGCTCACTATATATTAAAAACAAATGCAAACAATGCAAACGAATGGAGGCCCATTTCAATACTACCTTGGGCGTGTTATTAAATTATTTTACAGCCTAAAAACATAGTAATAAGAATCATTTTTGCATTAAAGACCTTTGAAGTTCTAAATACAATTAATGATATGATAATGGGTCAGTAAAAGCTATTAGTGGCTTTTAATATAGTTAATGGCTGTAGTGGATAATAGTAATCAAGTGTATGTGAGCGTAGAGTTGTTGTGTGTTCTTGGTCTTGATTCCTATATAAACAAGACCAATTCTTCATTATAATAGAGCTTAGAGTCATGGATCAATAAAAGAAAACATATTGTTTCTTTAGTTACTTGTTAACCATGTGTTCTTATCAAACTAAATGTTTGTGGTGAATGTCCTTCTGACTTATCAATCTATCTTTCAAGCAATAGATTGTGGTGTTATTTCTATCATCTTTTTTTCTTGTTTATTATTGATTCAAGGGGTTAAAGTTTTCAAATGGCTTTGGTTGTTTGGACTAACTAAACATGGGGTGAAGATTTCCAATGCTTGATTTTGAACTTGATTTGAACTCTCCTTAAGAGCGTGGGATGAGGTTCATGTGAACGAGTGTTAATTTTGCATTCCATATATATGGTAGTTCATTAGCTATAAGGGCTTATGGTTGCCAAGTTGGCATTTTCGTATCATTTGGCATTAGAGCTAGGCTCAAATCAGGCTTTGTTAATTTCAATTCTACGTATCCTTTGTTTGTTTTCTATTATTGTGGTTTTTAAATTCGTCAAGTTTATGTTTAAAAAATAAAATAAGTTTTGTGTTCCTTTTCTATCCATATTGTTTTTATGTTCAATCTTTTCATGATCTCGTTCTTGAATTCAATCTCTACAAGTTTTGTGATTTTTCTTATTTTGTGTTTAAAAAAAATTATGCTCTTATTTTGTGATTTTCAATATACATTGTTAATTTTATGTTTAAGATTAAGGTTTGATTATTTTTCTTAGAGTCTAATTTATTTTGTTATATTTTAAGTGTTTTAAATATTTCTTGTGTCTTGAGTTTTTCATTATATAGAGGACAAATCTTCTTGAAGAAAAGGGGTATGATATGAATCCAAGCACCAAGCACAACATAAAATAATTTAAATGTTTAAAGGACTAAATAAGGCTCAAATAAACATAATAATATCGTCAAAATAAGGAGAAAGTGCACATGGAGGTACTATTATTATAGCACAACTTAAGGAGCTTGCAATAACTTTGTGTGATAAGACAGCCAAGTCTGCAACCAGCCACTGGCGAGCGCCAGTTAATGGCAATCGTCAGAGCCCTATTACAGCTCACTATATGTTAAAAATGAATACAAACAATGCAAACGAATGGAGGCCCATTTCAATGCTACATTTTGACGTGTTATTGAATTATTTTACAGCCTAGAAACATAGTAATAAGAATCATTTTTGTATTAAAGACCTTTGAAGTTCCAAATACAATTAATGATATGATAATGGGTCAATAAAAGTTATTTGTGGCTTTTAATGTAGTTAATGGCTATAATGGGTAGTAGTAATCAAGTGTATGTGAGTGTAAAGTTGTTGGGTGTTCTTGATTCTTATATAAACAAGACCAATTCTTCATTGTAATAGAGCTTGGGGTCATGGATCAATAAAAGAAATCATATTATTTCTTTGGTTACTTGTTAACCATATGTTCTTATCAAACTAAATATTTGTAGCAAATTTCCTTCCGACTTATCAATCTATCTTTCAAGCAATAGATTATGGTGTTATTTCTATCATCTTTATTTCTTGTTTGTTATTGATTCAAGGGGTTAAAGTTTTCAAATGGTTTTGGTTGTTTGGACTAACTAAACATGGGGTGAAGATTTCCAATGCTTGATTTTGAACTTGATTTGAACTTTCCTTAAGAGCGTGGGATGAGGTTTATGTGAACGAGTGTTAATTTTGCATTCCATATGTATCGTCGCTCGTTAACTATTAGGACTTATGGTTGCCAAGTTGGCATTTTCATATCACAGGAGCTACATATTCTTTTGTGTCTCACTCTTTTGCTTTGCATGCTGATTTTAAGCCTAGTTCCTTAGATGCTATGATGATTGTTAGTAATCCTTTGGGAAACTCCAAGGCTTATAAGAAAGTGTATAAGGATTGTGTAGTTAAGATAGGTGAGCATGAGCTCTTAGCCAATTTAGTTCCCCTATAACTTTAAGGTTTAGATGCAATCTTAGGCATAGATTGGCTAACTCGCCACTATGATACAGTAGATTATTTTAAGAAAATGGTAGAGTTTAATCATTCTGGGGAAATAAAATTTTCTTTTCAAGGGTACGGCATGCTTTTCCCTCTTTTTTGATATCCACCATAACCGCAAGGAAAATTTTAAGGAAGGGTTGTCAAGCATATATTGCTTATGTGGTTGACAGTAAGTCTTCAGTGAAGGGAATGGGAGTTCAAAGCAACCAAATATGTGGAATTTTAAAAATTTTTGGAAGCATGCAACACTTGCACTAAGTTTGAATCCATTCATGCCCCAAGAACCAAATCACATGCATTTTACATAACTAATTGTTAAGAACCTCCAAGGAATAGAACCACAAACCCTTATGCTTATGAACCCGTGAGTTACTATGTTAGACACCCAAGAAAAAATTGATTTCTAAAGCCCAAGAATTGCTTAGATCAAATTGTTGAGATTTGTTGATCAAAGAATTAGAACCTAAAGGAAACTAAATTCTTTAAACCCTAACCCTTAACACGCCACAAGGATAGATCAATTCCTTGATAAGTGGTTTATGGATTCAACAAGAATTCAAGAATTCAAGCAAATATGCAAAGGAAACAATGATAATTTTTATTCAATTCTAATTTACCTAAAAATGCCCTAAAGGTGGTGTTTTTATAATATTCTAGCATAGTAAAACCCTAATAATAATAAAGGAAATTACTAACTACTTAGCCACCAAGCATAAGGCTTAATAGTTAATAATATAGTTCTGAACTAAAGAAGAGAATTCGGCCCACAAACTAAGCCCACACTAATCTTCATGTATTTGGACTTGAAAAATATTAAACAAAGCCCATTTAATTATGCCTTCACATGGGCTAAACCTAACATGAACAATTGGACTTCCTTGATTAGCCCAATCTTGCATATAGCCAATTAAGGCCTCTTGGAGCTTTTTGGACCTTGACCTTGTAATTGGGCCTTGTGGCATGCTCAGTGGATCCTTAGCTTTATCTTTGATTTTCTTGTTGTCCTCTCCATCAAGCCCATCCAAGCTATCACTAATGTAAAGCCCATCAACATCTTCAAGCTTGGTCACATCTATATCATTCCCTCCTTCTTTAGGATGATTCATCCTCGAATCAAACTTATCACCTACATCAAAAGGACTCAAATCAGCAATATTAAATGTACCACTCACATTATACTCACCTTTCAAATCAATCTTATAGGCATTATCATTGATTCATTCTAGAACTTGAAATGGTCCATCACCCATTGGACTTAGCTTAGATTTCCTTTGATTTAGGAACCTTTCCTTTCAAAAATGAACCCAAACCTAATCTCTAGGTTGGAATACCTTTTGAATACGCCCTCTATTTACCCTTTCGGCCACTTTTATATTTTGCTTCTCAATCCTCTCTTTAACTTGCTTGTGTAGCTTTTTAACCAAATCTGCCTTAGAAGAACCATCAACACTAATAAGCTTAATAAGAGGCAAAGGAATCAAATCAATAGGAGTTAATGGATTAAAACCATATACAACTTCAAATGGTGAAGTGTGTGTAGTGCTATGAATAGCCCTATTTATGCAAATTCAACATATGGCAACAAATCCTCCCAAGATTTTAAATTCCTAGAAATCAAAGCACGAAGCAATTGAATCAAAGTCCTATTCACAACTTTGGTTTGTCCATCTGTTTGTGGATGGCAAGTAGTAGAAAATAGCAATTACCCCATAACACACGCCAAAAGTGACTCAAAAATTTAACATCTCTATCACTAACAATGGTCCTAGGCACTCCATGTAAATGTACAACTTCCCTAAGAAACAAATCAGCGATATGAACAGCATCATCACTCTTATGACATGGTATAAAGTGAGCCATTTTACTAAACCTATCCACAATAATAAAAATACTATCTCTACCTTTTCTAGATCTAGGCAAACCAAGCACAAAGTCCATAGACAAATCTGTCCAGGTAACATTAGGAATAGGTAAAGGTGTATATAACCCATGGGGTTACAATTTGGACTTAGCCTTTGAACACATAATGCATTGACCATAAACTTTTTTCACATCACGTTTTATGTATGGCCAATAAAAATGCTCAATCAGAATATCATAAATCTTTTGCACCCTAAAATGTCCCATTAAACCACCCCCATATGCCTCTTTATCCAATACAATTCATTGAAAACAGGCCTATCAATACAAGATGTAAACAATTGCAAAAATCATGATCACTCACAAACAACTCTTTAATGAACTCAAAGCCCAACAATTTAGAATCAAGAGTAGTAAGTAGAGCATACCTTCGAGATAGTGCATCAGCAACCACATTCTCCTTAACTTTCTTGTACTTGATCACATATGGGAATGTCTCTATGAACTCCATCCATTTAGCATGTCGACGGTTCAGCTTATCTTGCCCCTTGAGATGTTTCAAACTCTCATGATCCATATGAATGACAAACTCCTTGGGCCACAAGTAGTGTTGCCATGTTTGCAAGGCCTGAACTAAAGCATAGAGTTCTTTATCATAGGTTGGGTACCGAAGAGCTGCACCATTTAGTTTTTCACTAAAATAGCATATAGGTCTGCCCTTTTACATTAAAACAGCCCTAATCCCAATGCCACTAGCATTACACTCAATCTCAAAGGTTTTGTCAAAGTTAGGTAAAACTAACAAAGGAGCATCACATAACTTGTCTTTAAGCAAATTAAAAGCATGTTCTTATGCATCATCCCAATTAAACCCAACATTTTTCTTGATAATGTCATTTAAAGGTGCAGCTATACTACTAAAGTCTTTAATGAACCTTCTATAAAAACTAGTTAACCCATGAAAACTCCTAAATTGGCTAATGTTTGTAGGTGTCGGCCACTCCCTAATTGCTTTCACATTTTCTACATAAACCTCTAGACCTTTAGAACTCACAACAAAACCAAGGAAATTAACCCTATTAATGCAAAAACTACACTTTTTTAGATTAACATACAACCTTTCTACCCTAAGGATTTCTAACACCCTACGCACATGCATAACATGATCATCAATGGTTCTAGAATAAATCAAAATATCATCAAAGTACACAACCATAAATTTACCAAGACATTCATGCAAGACATGGTTCATTAATCTCATGAAAGTACTAGGTGCATTAGTAAGCCCAAACGGCATAACTAACCAGTCATAAGGACCATACTTAGTCTTAAAAGCCATTTTCCACTCATCTCCAGTTTTTATGCGAATTTGATAATAACCAGAACATAAATCAATCTTAGTAAACAAACAAGCACCATGCAACTCATTAAGCATATCATCTAACCTAGGGATAGGATGATGATACTTTACCATTATTTTGTTAATTGCATGGCAGTCCACACACATCCTCCATGTGCCATCCTTCTTTGGCACCAAAATCACTGGAACCGCAGATGGACTTAAGCTCTAACGCACATACCCTTTTGACATCAGTTCATCCACTTTCCTTTAAAGCTCCTTTGTCTCCTCCGGATTACTTCTATAGGCTGGTCTATTTATTATGGCAACTCCGGGTACCAAGTCTATTTGATGTTCTATTCCCCTTTGAGGTGGTAAACCACTTGGCATCTCCTCAGGAAAGACATCATCAAACTCCTGCAAAAGGTTAGCAAACACACTCGGCAAGGAAAGATCAAGTTTATTAGTGTTCAAGTACACATATTTATATGTAATAATAAATAACATCTGACTTGAATACAATGCATGCCCAACTTCACTTTCCCTAACTAGAAAACTACTTTTTGCCTTTGTTTTCTCTTTAGGCCGAATTTCACCTTTTGGTTTTTCACACTCCCCTTTGTTATTTTCGGCCTCAACCCTCTCCCTCTCTAATTTATATTGGTCTTCATACACTTCCTTAGGAGAAAGAGGTGTCAATGTAACTTTTCTCCCATCCTTCACAAATGAGTATCTATTTAGAAAGCCAT
>CATIWO010604165.1:0-16010 GCA_949673435.1 Macaranga tanarius | reverse complement strand
GATGGAGAAGGTCACGGAACACATACTGCATCAACAGCTGCTGGGAACAAAGTAAAGGATGCAAGCTTTTTTGGCATTGCAAAGGGCACTGCAAGAGGAGGGGTACCCTCTGCCAGGATTGCTGCATACAGAGTCTGTGGTCCTATAGGATGCGCTGGAGCAGACATTTTGGCAGCATTTGATGATGCTATCGCTGATGGAGTTGACATTATAAGCATTTCTTTGGGATCTAGTTCTGCACAAAATTATACAGATGATCCCATTGCAATTGGCGCTTTCCATGCAATGGCAAAAGGAATATTTATCTCTCATTCTGCAGGCAATGATGGTCCTGAACTGGGATCAGTGTCAAGTGTAGCACCATGGGTGCTCTCTGTAGCTGCAAGCAGCATAGACCGCCGGATCATCGACAAAGTTGTTCTTGGAAATGGAAAGACATTAATTGTGTGTATTTATTCTTCTGTACCCTCTCAAATTCTCTTTTAATTTAGTCTTTTCATGCTTAATTCAACTGTTGAAATAGGGGAATTCTGTCAATTCTTTCGTCTTAAAAGGAGCAAGCTTTCCTTTGATTTCCGGGGCTAATGCATCGACTAACTGCCCACCTGAACTTGTAGGAGTGTAAGTCCTTTGTCTAACTTAGAAAGAATGTACATAGATTACAGAAAGTATTTTGACATTGAATTGTGTTCATTTTGTTTCAGAACTTGTCCACAAGGCTGTCTAGATCGTGAGTTAGTGAAGGGAAAGATTGTGCTTTGCGATAACTATGATGGAAGTTCTGAAACTGAGAGAGTTGGTGCTGTTGGGACTATCTTACCAAGTAATGGATTTGAAGATGTTTCTTTTGTAGCTTCATCTCCTTTATTGTATTTGAATGATAAAAATTTTCAGGCTGTGAAGTCCTATCTAAACTCCACAAGGTATGAATTTTCTATAACTAGCAATGTGTGCATCACTTTTTTGTGTGTACTTCCTGTATTTGATTCAACTGTTCCTGTAACTTGCAGTCAGCCTTCAGCAAACATATTAGTAAGTGAAGCAATTAAGGATTCTTCAGCACCTGTCATTGCATCCTTCTCCTCACGGGGCCCCAACGCGATTGTGAGAGATCTTCTGAAGGTATGCACATCAATCTGTTATTATTTGATTAGTATAACTTGCACTGATTACATTTTCTGACAAATTGCTTATATATAATACAGCCAGATATAAGTGCACCTGGGATAGATATACTGGCAGCATATGCTTCTGATTTTCCTCCCTCAGGTGGCATGCACGACAAGCGTCGAGCTAAATTCAACATAATGTCTGGAACCTCCATGGCTTGCCCCCATGCTACCGGCGTAGCAGCTTATGTTAAAACATTTCACCCCCAATGGTCTCCTTCAGCTATCAAATCTGCTATAATGACCACTGGTAATGGAACATAGTTGTTTTTAATTTTTCATAGAGTTTCTCAGTCCATTATTGTAGGAATGCATCTGTAAATAACCAATCTTGTCTGTCCCTGCATAGCTTCTCCTATGAATGCTGACACAAGCTCAGGTGCTGAATTTTCGTATGGATCTGGACATTTAAATCCTCTAAAAGCTGTTGATCCAGGACTTGTGTACGAAGCATACAAAGAAGATTATATAAAATTTCTCTGCAGCATTAAGGGCTATACTGATGATAAGGTCAGACTCATTTCAGGAGATAATAGTACTTGTCCCAAAGGTGTTAAGAAGGTATTAACAGGGGATCTGAATTATCCTTCTATGACTGCCGTAGTTGCTGCCGGTGAGTCTTTTCAAGTTAGATTTCGCAGAAAAGTCACAAATGTTGGCATTACTAACTCAACATACAAAGCAAAGGTCTTTACAAGTTCTAAACTCAGAATTGAAGTGGTGCCTGAAGTTCTATCCTTCACGGCCCTGAACGAGAAGAAGTCTTTCAATGTGAAAATTGTTGGTGGAGGGTTGAATAGTGAAGTGATGACTTCTGCATCACTGGTGTGGTCTGATGGGAGTCATGATGTGAGGACTCCAATTGTTGTTCACACATTTTCATTGGAATAATATCTCTTTGTTTGCTATGCAAATAATAACATAACTGTTATTGAAATAATGTATATCACAACTATTAGTTCTGTTCAACTTCAGTTTCTTGGAATAATTTCAAGTTCTGACAGTGCAGCATTTAAAGTATAGTTACCAATGTTTTGTTCAATATCACATATTTATCTTTTTGCTGAAAGATTGTTCAATATTTTGTTAGCTTTTGTTTGTGAGATCAGAATGATCAATGTGAAGCAGAACCATACAAAAGCATTTGTCCTGAAGCACATTTCAAGAGATAATATCACTTGTTCTGAAGGTGCCACTAATGTTGGTCCTGTTAAGTCAACATATAAAAGCAAAGGTCACTTCAAATTCAAAACTTAAAATCATAGTGCCTGAAGTCCTCTCTTTTAAGGTCATCAATGAAAAAAAGTCTGACAGTCATTGGTCGAGGTCAGAAGAGTGAACAGATGGTGTCTACATCAGTACATCACTGTTATGTTGTGCAGAATCCAATTGCTATATACACACATACTTCAGCACGTTAAAACAATGCATCCCTGATCGCTTTCCATCAAATTATGCAAGTTCTGAGCATTCTTTCTCTTTGTTTTTACAATTTCCTGTCGGCCACAAACTTTTGCTTTGGTAATATGACTCCTGACATTACCATAACAACTTCCAAGGATCTCTACATTTTGTTTGTTATCATAGAAAAAGAAGCAACATTTGTTGATTAAGTGAAAATTTCAGATATTCTGATTAAGCATGAATAAGATGCTAATTGCAGTCGATGAAGAAATGTGATATAACTTCTGAACAGATATCAGAATGCATTCCCTTAGGACAATTCTGCAAGTCTGATGCAGCTGTATCTACTTTTAGCTTTCAACTTTTAGGCGTAGGTAAGACCTTAGGGCTTGTTTGGTTTATACTCCGGAATTGGAATTTGAAAATGTTAACAAGTCGTTTGGTTCACTACAGAATCAGAATTTTTAGTCATTTGGGATATGTGTTGTTCCACATAATCTGTTACCCTTAAAAGAAATTCCTTTTTTTTTTTAAATTGTTTTAGCTTATGCAACCTTTGTTACAAGTTATTGCAGTCCAAGTGCAGCAACTGCATATGTCTGCATTAATCTTTTAGGCATATGTCAGGAAGTCAAACATAACATCCTGAGCTGGCCTTAAATTTATTCTGTGTGCAGAAAGTAGTTTTTTTACTGTCTTTCTAAAAAAAAAAAATTAAGAAATCTGGAAGATTTTGATATGAGATTTTTCTGATCTTCAATTTTTATTATTATATCTAAAAATGGAATGCTTTTCCTCTTAGTGGATTCCTACAGTCCATTCTTGGTTAATTGTTGATACCCATCAGAGTACTTTTGAAGTTGCATTTCAATCAAATGGAAATAGATGTGCTAAAGTTTTAGTATAAAAATGCAATAAACTTCTGCCATTTAATCTTAACATTGAACCAATGGCTAATCACGTATCTTTTCTGAATCTTTGTTTCTGGTTTCTTCTCATATTCAACAATAGCACATTGTATGTTTCAGCAGATGAAGATAGAAAGGCAAGTAATTGATCATTTTTAATTTGCAGTCAGTTTTTTTTGATATCTGATGCTTAGTAAACACCAAAAAAATGAGCAATTCTATGGAAACTTTTGCAGCTTCATATTGTGTACATGGGGTCACTTCCTAAAGGGAACTACTCGCCAACATCTCACCACCTTAATTTGCTCAAGGAAGTTATTGGAAACAGCAGGTATTATCTCTGTCAGATTTTTTTTTAGAAGTCTTTATATGATCTCCTATGTGCTCACTACCGTCTGTTATTTTCAGATCTGTAGAAAAATTGTTGATCAGGAGTTACGAAAGGAGTTTCAATGGATTTGCAGCTAAGCTCTCTGATTTTGAAGTACAGAAGCTCGCAAGTGAGTTCTATTAAACACCCTTATTTGATAGTAGATTATAAAATTGAAACAAGGAATTAATCCTTATTGTCATATGCAGGCATGAAGGAAGTAGTCTCAGTTTTTCCAAGCAGAACTTACCATCTTCAAACAACAAGATCCTGGGGCTTCTTGGGTTTTGATGAGAATGCGCGTCGAAACTCAATTGCTGAGAGTGATGTTATAGTTGGTGTTATAGACAGTGGAATCTGGCCACAATCAGTGAGTTTCAATGATGAAGGTTTTGGTCCTCCTCCAAAGAAATGGAAGGGAAGCTGTCACGGCGGTGAAAATTTCACATGCAACAAGTAAGAAACCTTGTGCTTTCCTTGTTTAATCATATGATAATTGTATCTAATGTTTCATTTTAGTAATAAAAGCTTGATAGCTATTTTACAGCAAGGTGATTGGAGCCAGATATTACACAGTGGGGTCACCTGGAGCTAATTCTGCAAGAGATGATATTGGTCATGGAACACATACGGCATCAACAGCTGCAGGGAACAGAGTAAATGATGCTGGTTTTCTTGGCATTGCACAGGGTACTGCAAGAGGAGGGGTGCCCTCTGCCAGGATTGCTGCCTATAAAGTTTGTCATACTGATGGATGCAATGGAGCAGATATCTTGGCAGGGTTTGATGATGCTATTGCTGATGGAGTTGACATTATAACCATTTCAATGGGACCTTATTATGCTCAAAACTATTACCACGATCCCATTGCAATCGGAGCATATCATGCAGTGGTCAAAGGTATATTTACCTCACATTCTGCAGGCAACAATGGTCCTAAATTACTATCAGTTACAAGTGTAGCGCCATGGACACTCTCTGTCGCTGCAAGCAGCATAGATCGTAGGATCATTGACAAAGTTGTTCTTGGCAATGGAAACACACTAACTGTAAGTATATCTCCTTCTCTACCCTCTCAAGCAATGTCTCGGCATATTCTTATATGAATTATTTTACTGACTAGTTTAATGGAAATAGGGGAATTCAATTAATCCGTTTACTTTAGAAAAACCAAAATTTCCTTTGATTTATGGGACTAATGCATCAAAGATCTGCAAGGATGTTTCTGCTCGGTACGTTCTACTACCTAAGCACATCACATTTCAAAAAATATCCACGTTACAGCAAGAAACATGACTTTAGCTTGTTTTTTTGTTTCAGGCTTTGCTTGGAGGGTTGTCTAGACAGTAGTTTAGTGAAGGGGAAGATTGTGCTTTGCGATTACTCTCCAGGAAAGAATGAGGCTCGGAGAGCCGGTGCTATTGGGTCTATTTCAGCATTCAATGGACTTGAAGATGTTTCTTTTGTTGTTCCATTTCCTTCACTAAACATGAATAGTGAGAATCTTTCTGCTCTGAAGTCCTACATGAACTCCACAAGGTATGAATTTCGACAAGCAGCCAATTATGGATTAGCCTTTTGTGCTTATTCAAGTAAATGACTAAGTTTGTATGATAACTTGCAGTCAGCCTGTCGCTAAGATATTAAAAAGTGAAGCCATTAAGGATCCTTCTGCGCCTGTGGTTGCTTCTTTCTCTTCTAGGGGTCCCAATCAGATCGTACCAGATCTTCTGAAGGTACATATAGTTAATCTGTGACCTTTCATAAGTAAAAATCAGTTACCATTTTTCTTAAAACCTGCCCAAATATAATGCAGCCAGATGTAACTGGTCCTGGAATAGATATCCTAGCAGCATTTCCCACTTATATTCCACCCATAGGAGGCTTTCAAGACAAGCGTGAAGTTAAATTCAACATATTATCCGGGACATCCATGTCTTGCCCCCATGCTGCTGCTGTAGCAGCTTATGTTAAAACATTTCACCCTGAATGGTCTCCTTCAGCTATCAAATCGGCTATTATGACCACTGGTAATCTAGTATATAATCATTTTCATTCATAGCATAGTTCAATGTATAATCAGTCTCTTTTTAAATTGTTTGATCTTTCTGCACTTGTAGCTTTTCGTATGAATGCTACCAAAGATGCTGAATTCGCTTATGGATCCGGACACATAAATCCTTTGAAAGCAATCAATCCAGGACTCATTTATGAAGCACATAAAGAAGATTACATAAAATTTCTGTGCAGCATTAAAGGCTACACTGAGAAAATGGTCAGACTCATTTCAGGAGATAATAGTACTTGTCCTGAAGGTTCTGAGAAAGCATCACCAAAGGATCTGAATTACCCTTCTATGACTGCTGGAGTCACACCTGAGGAGTCTTTCACAATCAGCTTTTATAGAACCGTCACTAATGTCGGCCGCCTTAATTCAACATATAAAGCAAAGGTTCTTACAAATTCAAAACTAATAATCAAAGTGGTGCCTGAAGTCCTTTCCTTTAAGTCCATCAATGAGCAGAAATCTTTCAAAGTGATTGTTAGAGGCGGAGGTTTGATTGATAAGGAGATTGCATCTGCATCACTAGTGTGGTCTGATGGAGTTCACGCTGTCAGGAGTCCAATTGTTGTTCATGCATATAACTATTTTTGATTGTAGTTGATGTTCGGCTACCATATTATACTTCAGTGTAGTGAAATAACATATTCTGATTTGCTTTCCATAGAATAATGTCCCTGTTCTTAAAATCTCCTGCAATATAATGTCCCAATTGTTGTCCATTTTATACTTCAATGATACTATGATAATATCGGTCAGGTTCCACAATAACTTCCAACATTTGAACAATTCTATTAACACGGCAAAAGAATGCCATCAATTAAGTTCGGAATTCAGACATGTTTGTCCAAGTATGCTGAAACAAGCTGGTTGTAGTTGAAAATTATGTGAAATGCTGCAAGTTCTTTCAGATATAGCTAAGATCATACAGATTCTGATGTCGTTTGAATATATTCTGCTTCAGTTTCAGGAAATTTTTATGATTTCAGCTTCGGTCACACTTGTTACAGGTTTGAAACAATATTCTGACGAAGGTAGAGTATTGTAGGTGTTACTGTCCAAATGCAGAAATTGCATATATATTTCTGCATTAATCTTTTATACATATTCTGTCTCCTTAACTTATAGGCTCATTGGGTTGTAGAGGGTAAGCTAAGGAGATTAAGCTATTGGGGACTTCAAAACCTGATGATGTTACTTGGGCTTGGTCTCAGCTGCTTAAACCGTGAAAAAAGATTAAGTTGGTTGATAAATGCCATGTTAGTATTAGAGACTCTGAGATTAGAGCAACAACTAATGGTCTAAACAGTTACGAGTTTGAATTTCTTAAGATTGATTTTGAGACTGAGTTTTATTTATGGAGAAACAGGTGACTGAGAAACTTTTATGGCCTTATAGGTCCATCGGCTCGAACTCCAGAATAATTAAAGTCCATGTGGCTATTGAATACTAGAGACATCAAATGCAAAAATAAATAAGTAAATAAACTAAAGTCTGCAGTGAACTTGTTTGGTGTTGATGACAATGGATTTTTCATGTTCCATATTATGAGAATCATGCTCATATTTGGAATTGTGTTCAGCAGAATTTTGCTTTAATCTGGGAATGATGATGAGATTTCTTGCAAGTTAAGGTTCTCTGTGGCTAGTGCTTGGCGAGAACTTGGCTAGAATTTTGCCAAGTGTTACTGGGGCTGTAAAGAGCTGTTTTTGGTGGTTTTCCTTTTATATTGTTGAGCAATACAATTTTTCTGGTTTTGACCTAAAATTCCAAGATATGTTTAATCGTGTCAACCAAGAAATAAATAGAGTAAAAATAATAAAAAAATTCCAATATTAATAAATTAAATATGTTAATAAAGAATTTTTTTCATATTAAAAACTTATTTTTTTACTTAACAATTAAGAAATAATTTTACAGTTAATAAATTTATTTTTTTTGAATAAAAAAATAAAAATTATATTATTTATGCTGATAAAAAAAATAAAATGATTTTTTAAATTAATTTTCAATTCAAAATTTAAGTGATAGCTAGATAAGATCATTTAATACAATGAATAATCAATTTTTTTTTAAAAATTTTTACATGTTTTAAAGAAATATATTATATTTAAAATTTTAAAAAGTACTAAAAAAGAATTATAAGAATTATCTTCAACTAATCATAAATGTGCGTAATGCTAAAATAAAATAATTAAATAAATAATTCTAATAGAATAACAACTAAATAAACTAAAAATAAAACATATTACAATGATTTTATTTTCTTTAGCTTTTTGTTGCTATAATTTTTTAATTATAATAGCATTAATTTTAGGAATTATTAAGTTAGTATTGAGATATATATAATAGTGTTTTAGTTAAAAAAAATACTGATGAATTAAAAAAAATAGAATTTTTAATGGTTTGAAAAAATTTTTTTTGAGTGATTTGAGATAGAAAAAATAAGTAATTCATAAATATACTTAGAATTTGAGTATTATTAGGATGCTATTGAGATATATATGATAGTGTTTTAGTAAAAAAAAAAAAAACTAAATAACCATGTAAAGTTTTTATTTCTAAAAGTTTTTTAAAAAATTAAAATTTTAATGATTTTACACATCAAATTTGAAGAGTTAATATTGAAATATGGAAAAGTACACTAATCAAATTTTGGGCTTAATAATTTTGCAGTTCAACATTTAATATATATAATATAAAGATAGATAATTGATAATTCTATATTAGTTAATTAATAGTTTACATATATATATATATATTATAGAAAACGGAGGCAAAACCCCAAAAACAACAGAGCAACTATGCTATCATCCTAGGAAAGCAGAGTCTTCTAATGTCCCGGTTGAGCAACTCCATAATTCTTAGCGGTGCTCTCTCCAATACATGGAAACCATTAGGTAGTTATATCTTAATAGTAATAATACTCTGAAAATAGTATAATTGTAACAAACCGCGTGTCGCACGGGTATTGTTGACCTGTCATTAACTTGGCATTAGGTGTATTTTTTCCAAAATTTACGTTAATTTTTTTTTTTTTTTTTACCGTATATACAAGCCAATACCCAATGCCACTTGATCACCTGAGATCACCTGAGATCACTACTCAAACAGGAGAAATTGTATCATACAATGAACCGGTGTTTCCAACTGGGATGCTGCAAGACGGTGCAAGATGGAAGTAAAGCCGTGGAAGATAAAAAAGATGATGAAAAGGGTCCAAAGAAAGGAGGTGATCAAGATAAAAAAGTTCCATTCTATAAGCTTTTTAGTTTTGCCGATAAATTTGATATAGTTTTGATGACTGTTGGGACTATATGTGCCATTCTCAATGGAATCTCTCAACCTCTTGGTATAGTCATTTTTGGTCAGATATATAATACTTTTGGCACCTCAAACCAATCTGAGATCTTTCATGCAATGACAGAGGTAATATATATACATATAGTTATTAATTTGTTATAATTTAATTGTCTTTTAATTTCGATGTTCTTTTCGGATTGTTTTATGATTCTATTACATTGTGTTGTGTAAAATTTTCAGTTAGCATTGCTGATGGTGTACTTGGCAATTGGTACAGGCATTGCATCATCCCTACGTAAGATTCAATCTTCACTTGATTGGGATTGTGTTAATGTATAATTTTGGATTAGTAGATATATATAACAGAACTAAATAGTTTAGTGATGGATTAATGACGGATTTTTTTTATCGTCAGTATTTTTTCACTAATTTTAGCTACTTTTTTCCTTTTGTGGTTAAATTTGATTCATACATATTGTGTAAACAGTCGTCTAGAAAAAAGAAAAAAGCAGAAACAAATAATTAAGAAAGAAACATGAACATGAACGAAATTAAGTAAATTTTCAAAACTTCAGGCATAGTTGCCGCATTAATTGCATGTTTATGATGGGGCGAATGATAAAGATTCGGTTGATGAATATAGAGTTTATAGCCAGTTAAAAATCTGGGTATGTTGTTACAGAGGTTTCATGTTGGATGATAACTGGAGAAAGACAGGCAACACGGATTCGAGGTCTGTACATGAAATCAATATTACGACAGGACATTGGTTTCTTCGATACTGAAGTGAGAACTGGTGAGCTCATTGAAAGTATGTCTGGCGACACAGTTCTCGTTCAAGATGCATTAAGTGATAAGGTAATGTTCTTCTTCTTTTAATTGTGCTTTAGAGTACGTTTAATTACACATGATGTGTAACTGATTTCTTTTTTTTCTATAATGAATGCGTTTTGATAGGTTGGGAAGTTTATACAACAATTAGCAACTTTTTTTGGTGGCTGTATAATTGCCTTTGTGAAGGGATGGCAACTTGCACTAGTTGTGCTTTTCAACATTCCTGCTTTTGTATTAGTTGGTCAAGGGATAACAATAATGGTTCCAAAAATTGCAATCCGTATGCAAGTTGCTTTTTCAGAAGTTGGAAATGTTGTAGAACAAACAGTTGGCGCCATTAGAACAGTAAGTTACACATATCAACAATATGGGTTGTCATTAAACTTTATACTTTGTTGCAGTTTAGTTTTAAAACTTTAATCTATTTCTTTTTAATCAGGTAACTTTGATTTATGTTTTACATGAAAGTTTTTTTTAGCATTTTCTGACTAAATTTAATGATGTGGCAAGTGGAATGGCCACATGCCACTTCTTGTTTACCTTGTCATTCATCCTAATCATTTTAAAATTTACCCTACTGTTCATATTAATTGATGGCAAATTCTGCCAGATACAGATATGATATATAAGATCAACATTTCAGTTGCCACATCATCAAATTTAGCTGAAAAATATTAAGGATACTTCAGTGTATAATTAAAAAGAAACAATATGAAGTTTTGGAATCAAATTGTAACAAAGTCTGAGGTAGCAGGGGTAGTCACGTCTGAGTTTTGGGGCGTGACAAGATCTTTACATCCATTTTGCCCTCCCTTTTTTTTTATTATAAATAAATAAATAAATAATTAAAAAAATAAAATTATAATTTATGGGTTTGTAAATTATAATATGACGGGTTCATCCAATTCGTTTTTAGATTTTAGATTTTGTCAATTTATTTAATTAAATCATTAAAATATATATTTTTTATTATTAAATAATTTTTATATTATACAAAATAAATAAATAAATAAATGTAATATATTATATGAGTTTGTAAATTATGATACGACAGGTTCATCCAGTTCTTTTTTAAATTTTAGATTTTGTCAATTTATTTAATTAAATAATTAAAATATATATTTTAATTATTATATAATTTATTATTATTAATTAAATAAGAGTATAATAGTAATTTTGGAGAAAAAACATTTTGTCTTTTCTCCCTAAAGTGTGAGAGATGGAACTGTTGGTATCTTTCTAAGAGATACCTATCAGCTTCCTTTCTATAAATTGTTTTATCTTACTATTATTATTACTTTTTTTTTTTCCTTTCTGCAAGGTTGCATCCTTCACTGGAGAGAAGCATGCAGTTGCACAGTATAACAATAAATTGAAAAATGCACGTAGCGCTTCAGTTAAACTATCATTGCTCATAGGCTGTGGAATTGGTTCAATGATTTTTATTACATTTGCTTTTTATGGACTTGCAATATGGTATGGATCTGTACTGATCCTAAACAAAAGTTACAATGGTGGAGACGTCATGAATGTTTTGATGGCACTCATGCTTTCTGGAACGTAAGTATTTGTTGAGAAAGTTTTATAACTGATGGCATTAATCCATACATAAATACTTACTTGATTCAGGACTTTCTTTTTTGTTAGATCGTTGCGTCAGACTTCATCAAGCTTGAGTGCATTTGTATCTGGGCAACGTGCGGTATACAAGATGTTTAAGGCAATCGAAAGAGAGCCAAAAATCGATTCGTATAGCACAAGTGGGATAGTGCTAGAGGATATGAATGGTGAAATTGAATTGAAAGATGTGTATTTTAGATACCCATCAAGGCCTGATGTTCTGATTTTATCAGGATTCTCTCTTCAGGTTCCAGGCAGTAAAACTGTAGCTTTAGTAGGGCAAAGTGGAAGTGGGAAGTCTACTGTAATTAGCCTCATTGAGCGGTTCTATGATCCGGATTCTGGTGAAATACTTATAGATGGTGTTAATTTAAAGCAGCTGAACCTTTGTTCGATGAGGCAGAAGATCGGGCTAGTCAATCAAGAACCTGTTTTGTTTGCAACTACCATAAAGGAGAACATAGCATATGGAAAAGAAAATGCAACTGATAAGGAAATTCGAGCTGCAATTGAGCTTGCTAATGCTGCCAAATTCATTGATCAATTGCCAAAGGTATACTTATTTTTATACCATTCCATTTGCTTATATTGATTTAATTTGCTTCTTTTGTGGTTTGAATCAGTGATTACAATGACTGCTCACAGGGACTTGACACATTGGTGGGTGAGCGTGGTGCTCAGTTATCAGGCGGACAGAAGCAGAGAATTGCAATTGCAAGAGCAATTTTAAAGAATCCAAGAATTCTCCTTCTAGATGAAGCAACAAGTGCATTAGATGCTGAATCTGAACACATTGTTCAGGATGCACTAGTTAAGGCTATGTGCAACAGGACGACTATTGTAGTAGCACATCGTTTGACAACTATCAGAAATGCTGACATTATAGTGGTGGTGCGAAAAGGCAAAATTGTTGAGAAAGGTAATGCCAGAGTTGCTGCTACATGTTCAGATATCAATTTTCTTTTCCATGAATTAATACTTGAATAATGAACTTTGTTTCAGGAACTCATGAGGGGCTGGCAAAAAATCAGGACGGAGCCTATTCACAGTTAGTTCATCTACAAATGGCTACGGAATCTGAAGACTCTCATGCATCAAAAGAAAATATTTTGGAAACCAATTTGGAGATAGATGAACCCATTTCAAGCTCCGACAGGCAGAGACAATCAGAAATTATTCAGCCCTCCATGCTTAACAACACTGACGGCTATGTGGCAGCTAGCTCCATTGACGTCCCCGAAATTGTGGAACATGAGGAGAAAGATAAAAAGAGTGATAAGCCGAAATCAGTTTCTATCATACGGCTTGCAAGCTACTTGAGTAGGGTTGAGTGGGGATTATTGTTCCTTGGAGCCATTGCTGCTATATTATACGGCGTAGTTTTCCCAGTGTTTGGCCTTCTAGTCTCAGAAGCCGTTGAATCATTCTATCAGCCTCCAACAAAGATGAAAGCTGATTCCAAGTTTTGGGCAGCTTGGATGGTAGGCATGGGTGTGGTGCTATTTTTTGTTGCACTAGTGCAAAATTTTCTCCTTGGAATTGTAGGTGGCAGAATGATTGAAAAAATTTGTTGCAGAACATTCGGAAAGGTTGTGCACCAAGAAATTTGCTGGTTTGATGATCCCAAAAATTCAAGGTAAACACGCCTTTCAAAAGGGGGACCAGAAAAGAATAGAAAGAAAACATTTCAATTGCTAATTGTAAGTGCTATGCATTTTGAAGTGGTGCAATTGGTTCAAGACTTTCGCTTGGTGCAAGATTATTCTCGATAGGCAATAATGTGGCTGAAGTTTTTCAAACTTTATCAACATTAACAACGGGACTAATCATTGCATTTTCTGCCAATTGGATCTTGGCATGTGTACTTGTTGTTATGTCCCCGATGCTTTTGATCCAAGAGCGCGTAGATGCAAAATATATTCAAGGGTTTAATGGAAATGCGAAGGTTAGTATTGGTCGTAATGTGATCTATAGTATCTAATCCTTTGATTTGTGACTCATTTATGCTAATATTTTGTAAATTACTATAGGCTATGTATGAAGAGGCAAGTCAAATTGCAAGTGAGGCAATTGGCAGCATTAGAACTGTTGCATCCTTTGGTGCTGAGAAGAAGGTTATGGATTTGTATGAAAGTAAATGTAAAGGTCCCTTGAAGCAAGGCATTCATGTCGGACTTGTTAGTGGTTTTAACTTTGGCCTATCACTTCTTGTAATGTTCTGCGCACAAAGTCTGAGTTTGTTCATTGGAGCAATTCTTGTGCACCATGGAAAAGCATCATATGGAGATGTTTTCACGGTATGCTAGCCCTTATTATTTTAATTTTTTTTTCCTCTTATCCATTGAACATGGATCGATTTGCTAAATCTGAATACCAAATTAAAATTGCAGGTGTACATCGTGTTGACAACTACTGTGTCTATCATTTCTCAATCAAATTCAAATACTGTAAACACCGCGCAAGCAAAGGTGTCAATAGCTTCGATGTTTTCTATTCTTGATAAGAAGTCCAAAATTGACTCCAGTTCTGATGAAGGCATTACACTTTCACATGTAAATGGCAATATTGAGTTTGAACATGTCAGTTTCAAGTACCCAACAAGACCAGATGTTAACATTTTCAACGATTTGTCCCTTGGCATTCCCTCTGGAAAGGTACCAGTCGTTACCTGAAAAATTCTGATGTTCGTCTGCAAAAGCTGTAGTTTGTTAAGCTAGAATTTTTATTTTCAGGTTGTTGCTTTGACTGGGGAGAGTGGAAGTGGGAAATCAACTATAATCAGTCTGTTACAAAGATTTTATGATCCTGATTCTGGTTGCATATACTTGGATGGTGTTGAAATCAAGAAACTCAAGCTAAAATGGTTGAGACAACAAATGGGATTAGTCAGTCAAGAACCAGTACTATTTAGTGAAACCATTTGCAAAAATATAACTTATGGCATAGAAGGAGACACAACTGAGGATGAGACGATTGCAGCTGCAAAAGCAGCAAATGCACATGATTTCATTAGTTCATTACCAGATGGCTACAATACTTATGTAGGTGATCGAGGGGTGCAGTTGTCAGGTGGACAGAAACAAAGAGTAGCAATTGCAAGAGCAATACTAAAGAATCCGAGAATTCTTTTGCTTGATGAGGCGACAAGTGCACTTGATGCAGAATCAGAGAATGCAGTACAAGATGCATTGCAAAGAATTATGTTGAACCGAACCACAATTGTCATTGCTCACCGTCTTACTACTATTAGAAATGCTGACATTATTGTTGTGGTTAAAAATGGTGCGGTTGTTGAAAAGGGAAGCCATAATGAACTCATGGAAATAAGTAATGGGGCTTATGCATCGCTAGTTTCATTTCAAATGAATGCAGCACAAGGAGAAAATCATGCATAATTAATACCAGATTTTGTCTTGTAGATAGTTTTATGGATCCAGTTACATACTTCTGTTCCCCTACCAACAATTGATTGACGGTCTGGAGTTTTTCAAAATTTTGCTTAAAATTTATGACCGTCAGGTTCTTTTATGATAATCTTTCAGGATTCTGATTCTGTTGAACAAAGATCAGTAGCAATGAAAAATCAACAGTCTGATTCAATTTTTAGTTTGTGAAAAGAAAAAAAAAAGTAATCTAGCCAGAACTGCAAGCCGAAAACATTGTTACGATATGCAGTGCAGGCTTGGAGGGAGTATTATCTGTGTTTCCAAGCAGAACACTGCAACTTCAAACAACCAGATCTGAAATTTCATGGGCATACATCAGGATCTGTTTCAGAATCCCCCCAATAATGTTGTAGTTCGTGTTGTTAGATTTTGGAATATGTTTTGGCCTCAATCGGAACGTTTTCCTGATAATTTTGGTCCTACGCCAGAGAAGTAAGTTCTGAGAGTATGTGTATGCAATGTGAGGCACTAGAATGAGAGTAGTGATGGGTCTGAGTTATTATTTGATACAAGAAAAAGTGAGCTGTTGCAATTAAGTCCACCACATGTATGTTTTGAGAAATCAACTCAACGAAATTTTATGGTGTATTTCTTGTAGATATCTTCAGAATTTTTATGGAGGTCCTCGCTAATATTTATAGGACTATTTCTAAGCTGAAGCAGATTATGGTTTATTTGTGTTACAATTATTTGTGTATATAAATGATCATATAATTAAATTAGAAATAATTAAGGTATGAATACATGTGATGAATGTCAAGTATAGCTGTCAAAGATATTGTAAATATACTTTCCTAATAATAGGTTGCTGTATGTTAGGATGTGATTAGATACTTTCCTATGTTGAGGATGTAATTAAGGAATATATTATGCTGTACAGTGCTATATAATTGA
>CATIWO010604035.1:0-14839 GCA_949673435.1 Macaranga tanarius | reverse complement strand
AAATAAATTATTTACTAAATAATTTATTATAAAATTATAATTTTTTATAATAATATATTTTTAAAATATTTAAATGAATAAAAATTTATATATTGTATATCTACAATTAAATTATTAATACATTAAATTGCGAGCCAATTCGTGATTCCTTATTCGAGCTTGTTCACGAGCTTTCACGAGCCGAACTTTGTATAGTTTGGGCTCGGTTCGTTTATTAAACGAGCTTCAATATACGAGCTTGAACAAGCTTTTAACGAGCCGAGCTCCAAATTGCTCGCGAGCGGCTCTGTTCGTTTACACCCCTATGCACAACCTTTGTACAGTATCTCTATTGTTTAAGGCTTTGTACTCCAGGATCAAAGGAAGTCCCCTGATATGGTGAGTGATCAACACAGGCCCTCTCCGACCGGCAGTGATCGAGTTGCGGTGGTAGCAACTACTCCGAGTGATGTGCCGAAGTCTAAGGAGCATTCCAATTCGAATTCGAATTCAATTTCTGATATTGTAGCTGATAACGATCATGATGGACGATATTGTAGGGATAACGTCTCTGTTGGGATTGTCTCTAATGCAGCAGATCAATGTTTGGATATGCAACAATAAGTTTCTCCTTCTATTTCAAATATGGGATCAAGGGCCTTGATGGGCCAAGATTCAAATCCACCTTCTCTTTTAGCTATTATCCAAGCCTCGCCAGATTTAGAGCAGAGACATTCTTCAATTTTAAAAGCTCAGAAACGGAAATCTTTGGCTTCTTTGGCTGGCGGGATGACTAGCCAGAATGGAAAAAGTGGTAGAAGGGTTACGAATAAGAAACAAACTATGCCTTCTAATGTTGAACAGAATTCCCAATCTTTTTGGCAGCCAGATATTAGTGATATCCAAAAGGTTAATGTTTGGATTCAACAATCTTGCAAAGAGTTTTAGGAAGAGGCTAATGCTACATTAAAGTTAGGACAGGAATTGGGATTTAATTTTGACACTTCTAATAAGGAAGTCCGGAAGTTTTTACGACAGATGATTGTTAATAATGCTCACAGGTGGAAGAGCTCATCCAAGCATGATTGCTTGTAATTTTATTGTGTTGATGGTATCTTTAATTGCTTGAAATGCAAGAGGTATGGGCGGTTCATCTAAATTTAGGCATATTAATCGATTTATGCAGTCGAAAAAGATTGATATGGTTATTCTAACATAAACTAGATGTAAAGTCATCACTCCATTCTTTATTAATAAATTATAGGGCATGAGTTATATCGAATGGGTCGCTACTGAATCTTTGAGCACAGCTGGTGGAATTTTAATTTCTTGGGATTCACAAGTGTTTGTGCATTCTAATATCGTTATTCATGATAGATGGATTGCAGTAGAAGGGAAGTTTATTGTTGATGATTTTAGGTGTTTTGTGGTAGCTGTTTACAATGCTTTGGATGTACATGAGCAAAGCTCTGTTTGGAGAGACTTGATGAATTTTTTTCAAGGGGTTGGTGATGTCCATATTTTGGTGATCGGGGATTTTAATCAAGTGAGGAAAGCTTCAAAAAGAATGCCAGAGTCTGCTAATGGTTTGGGTATGCAACAATTTAACAATTTTATCTCTAATGCTATTCTTATTGAAATTGGGTTGCAGGGAAGTAAATTCACATGGAGAAATCATATTAGCAGAAGCTATATTGATAAAGCCTTTGTTTCTTCTGGGTGGTTTTTAAAGTATCCTTTTCTTTTTCTGTCTACTTTATCAAGGGGACCTTCGGATCATAACCCCATATGGCTTCATTCGGGACATTTAGACTGGGGTCCTAAACCTTTTCGTTGTTTGGATTGTTGGTGGGATAGTCCTGGCTTTAATAAGACTGTTGAGAGTATCTAGGCAAGTCTTCCTCTCTATTTGCCTATTTATCAAAAATTCAAACTGTTGAAGGCTCATTTAAAGTGGTGGAATAAAACGCAATTTGGTCACGTTGAGAATAATCTTAAGATTGTTGATCGTAGGATTGAGCTTTTGGAGGGGATTGCGGAGTTGAGGTCTCTCTCAGATGTAGAAAAAGCTGAACTTTTTTCTTTATCTGGTGATAAGATGGTGCTTTCTAAAAGGGTAGAATCTTTATGGAAGCAGAAATCTAGAGTTTTTTTAGTGTCGTTTGGGAGATCATAATACTATATTCTTCCAGATTCAGGCTTCAAATCGTTGGTGTAGGAATTCCATTTGTATTTAATGGATGGTGCTAAGGTGGTGGATGACAGAGCTGATATTGCTAAATTGTTATTTTCTCATTTTCAACAACGCTTTAACAGCACTTGGCCAATTAATGGTTTTTTGGATGATATACAATTACCGAATTTGTCAAGGGATTAAGCTTTTTTGTTAGAGCAACGTTTCTCTATGGAGGAAGTTAGATCTGCTGTGTGGAGTTGTGCATCCCATAAGGCACCAGGACCTGATGGCATTAATTTTTATTTTTATAAGAAGGCATGGAAAGTTATTAAGGATGATTTCTTTCAACTGGTGGACTCCTTCTTTCATACTGGATGATTACTGGTGTTGGTATCTTGGTTGGTGTCATTCTCTTTTTGATAGTGAGCACCGAGATCTACATGCACTTCTATTGCTTTTGAATACCATGTCACTTTCAATGCTATATGCTGATAATGTAGTTTGGCAACGTTCGGCTAATCAATGCTTCAGTGTTAATAAGTTGTACAATGAAGTGATGCGACTTATTGCTCTTGAAGACCCTTTGTTGTTGCCTTCTGTATGGATCAATTTATCACCTCCTAAGGTAAAGCTGTTCATGTGGTTTGCCTTTCTTAACAAGTTGCCGACAAGAGATCATTTATTTTTAATAGGGTTATGCCCTTTAGCTTCCAATGTATGTGTATTTTGTGGTTGGTTTGGTGAGTCTTCTGATCACATTTTACTCTCATGTCCGTATAGCTGGCGTATTTAGTCTTATTTTTGTAATTGGTGGGGTGTAAGTATGGTTATTCCATCAACTTTGGTTATGTTTTTTTAGCAATAGCAGAATCTTGTGGATGGATATTTGCAACGTCGTGTTTGGACTTCCTTGTTATTTGATATTGCTTGGTCGTTGTAGTTGCAGAGGAATGAGATGGTTTTTCAAGGTGTTTCATTTTCTAATGTCAAGTTACAAAAACTGATTTTTTTCCGCCTAGCAGCTTGGTGTAGTGCTTTAATTCCATCAGTTTCATTTACAGCTTCTGACCTACTTCAGTCTGCCCAGTGCATTAAGTGTTTTTCTTCCCCGTCGGCTAAAGAGTTGCTTGGCCTCTTAGTTCTGTTGTAGCTTGGTGGCTGTTAGTTTTCTTATGTTTACTGATGCTCTTCTTTTCTTCTGCTGCAACATCTCCTCTTCTGGGTGTGGATAGTTAGGCAGTCTTCCTTTGTAGTGTTGGTTTTTCTTTCTTGTTGTGTCATCTTCTTATATCGTTGGTGGTGCTGTGCATCTTGTTTTCTGTTGTTCTTATCAGTGATGTTTATTTAGGTTTCAGGTTTGTGGGTGGGTTTGTTCTTTTTGTGTTTTGTTCTTCTTTTCTTTGTTTTGCTATTTTGCTTAGTTTAGGGAGGAGTTTTTTCATCACTTGATTGTTCTTGCTCAAGTGGTTTTTCCCCTCATATTTAATAATTTTAATAAAAATGCTTATAAAAAAAAAGGCTTTGTCCTCCATTCTATGAAAAAAAAAATTACATCAAATTAGTTATTCAAATAATACATTATATAAATTGAATTTAAACTTCTTCTTCTCTTCTCTCTCTTCTCACTTTAGTGGTTTTGCTATTGGTTTAGTGGTTTGAGCCATTGTGGCTAAAAACCACGCATTTTCTTCTCTTTTTTTATTATTATTTTAGTTAAATAATTAATAGTTTGTTTAGATTTAGAGTTTGATCTCTATTTTGTTCATCAATTGTGATATTTTTGGTCTCTCTTAGTGAGAGATTTATGAAGTTAAAAGGAAGATTTGAACTTTTTAACTACATTTATGGAGAAAAAGAAGAAAATATAATTATTCTTGAGGAAATTTTTGATTTGGCCTACCCAAAATTCAAGATTATTATTTAATTTGTAAAATGGGTTTTGTCACACCCATTATTTCACTGAGTATGTTGGAATACTTCTCCGGCTTACCAACTGGAAGTCAATTTTTTCTATTTCAAGTTTTAGCCTGCATTATTGCTAGTTACTTGCCCTCTCAAGTACCAGTGTTAATGTGGCTATTTTTATTTTATTTTTTCTTCTATATTGTCTACTTCTTTCAATTTTATGTTATAATTTTTCTTTCTCTTATAACACGCGCGGGGGGTGGGGGGGGGGGGGCAAAATGGTAATTTGCCCTCCCACCACATATCTCGGACCGAGACACAAAGCATTACCGTTAATAATAGTACTATAAGGAAAATAGCAAGATTTTATAACATAAAATTGAAGATAGTGCAAATTATAATAAAAGATCTTGCTATAATAAAACACATAATTAAAAAAATTACCTTTTTACCTTCCAATTTTTTCTGCCCCTGTAAAATGAGAGGGCAAATTGGCAATTTCCCATCCCTGCAATGTATCTCGGTCCGAGACATGTATCGCTGCCCTATTATTAATTAATAAAATATATTTCTACCTTTTGATTAAAAAAAAAAAAAACTGAAAAGGTTATTGCAAGTGGCATTTTGTTGCCTGATGACATTTAAATTTTCTTAGCATATTTTTGTACTTTTAATATTTATTAATTTATATATATTTAATCTTTTATTTTATTTTCTCGTTTAACACATATATTTCTATTTATTTTATAGCTACTACTCTTTCTCATTAGTTTCTTCTAACTTTTCATAAATTTCTTAAGTTTTTATCACAATAATTTTGTACATTTGCATATTAAATCATTTTTATTAACTTTAGATAATTATTTTTTCAATCAATATTTAATTTAACGTTAGCACTGGTTACAACACAGTCAACCATAATTTTTCGAATTTGAAAATATATTATATATGTATCTTTTAATTTATGAGTTTTATTTATAAAATGGTAAACCATGGTGGTAAAAGAGGGAAAGAAAGACCAATAACCATTGGAATCAGCTGCCATGAGGCTATTTTCGTTTAAGTTAATAAGATTTCGAGTTCTAGTGAACGCAGTGATATTAAATAGTTATTGGGAGACTTTTGCCGTTATTGCGGTCTTATCCGGATCGAACTGAATTAGCCATGGACTCTAGCTACCAATAGTTAAGAAGAAAAAAAAAAAAAAAACCAGAGGAGCTAGGCGGATACATAACATAGAGTTAATTTAATTCAGAGTCATTAACACAGCTCATTTGAGTACATTTAGTAAAGTTCTTTATTTAGTAAGTAGTACTCATAGCTAGAAAAAGACCAGCAGCTTGCAAGTCTACATATCAACGGTGTCATGTGCTGAACGGGGTATAGTGGCCTGGTAAAAGAAGTTGATTGCAGCTTTTACGACATTTTCGCTGGCCAATTTAGACTCGCTCTTGGCTGAACTTCCAGCACCTGCGTAGTTTGATATTCCTTGAAATGCAATAAACCTCACACCGTTTGATTTTGCTCCCTGCACGCCAACGTTTCATGTAACTACCAGATGTGTGAAGACATTAAAAGAAAAAAAAAAAAACTGTTAATTAATAATGCAACGAGTTTTACTGTAAATTGATTACCAATCCGGCAGAAGCACTGCTAATATCAACTGTTGCAACTCTAAAAGTCTTAAAAAGGAACTCTCTATATGCTGGGTTCTTTACGTATATGTCTGAACTTGAAGAATTCAACCCAAGAACAACATCTCCTGAATCAATCTGCACCAGAAAACTCTCTATATTTAAGCTTGCCACTATAAGAAATTAAATGCTCATATATTGAGACAATTTAATTCATAATTATATTTAATTAGCTAACCTTAACCCTTGAGGCATACAACAGCCACCAGTGGTCAGCAGGATAGACCCAAAAACTCTCAATAATTCTTCCCTTCCAGTAAATGTCAATTTCATCGTACTTAATACTTCCCAACAAATTCTCACCGTTTACTGGATAGTTGAATTTTCCAAAGTCGAGTTCACCTACGATGTTCGAGTCCTTGCTCTAAATTTACAAAAAAAAACAAAAACATAAATTAATTAACACTTGATATTACAAGGAATACACTGTTTAACCACGGAAAAATCCATCATTAATTCATTACTAAACATTTAGCAACGAATCAGTAATGATTTTTTTTTTTTTTTGTCAATGATATCACTAATTTTAGTAACACATTTTTTTATTCGTCACTAATTTTAGTGACGCATTAGTGCTGTAAAATAATAACAGATGTAATAATTTAGGGCTTTTTTATATATATATATAATTATACCAGCCATTCCCAAGATCCTGTGAAGCCAACTTTAATGGGAATAGAAACAGTGCCAAGGCTCAAAGTTTCGTTGGTTGCTCCAGCGAGTCCAACATAAACAATTCCTCCAAGGTTGAAGTTATCGGCCAGGATTTGCGCTGTTATTCCAACATGCACCTAAATATACATACACAGTAACATGTAAGCTTTTGATTTGTAATTTATAGAGCAAAATCAGCCACGTAGAGATGGAATGTTACCGATGGGCTCTCTGAGGTTCTGACATACACAACATTAGCTGCCCAAATTTTTCCACTCACGAATCTTCTTCCTACGTAACAAAAAGAAATGCAATGAGGTTAAAAAATGTGTGATGCCGTGACGGTATACGAATAATTAAAAGGCAAGTATATAAAGCTAAAGAGAGATTACCAAACAAGTCAATATGTGAAGTAGGAGTGAAGTAACCAGACTCATTAAGTGCCTTCTCAACTGCCGTGGAAGTGACAATCAAGCCAAATACTGTTGGCTCATCAGCTCTCATGTTGCGGGGTAACAGAGGTAGTGGGTTTTTCAAACTCAGTTGCATGGACTGTTGCACCATAGCCAACAGTCCCAGCACCACCACCACCATTTCCATCTTTCTTCGCTCCATTGATTCGGGTTTGAGAGAGGTATCTAAGAGAGATAATTACTAGAAGCAAAGAGGAAGAAGTTGTGTGATGCTTGGGGATGCAATTTAGGCCTTTATATAGACTCCCACATGCTAATTACTAGTTTGTTACAAACGTAAAAATAAGCAGATGCTTTTTTTTTTTTTTTTTCTCTGGTAAAGATAGGGGTCGCCTTGTGACATAGCTGCCAGCGAAGCTATTATCAAAATATTCATGAACTTTTTTATAATTATAAATAAATAAATTATATTATATAAATTTTTAAATTACGATACGATGAATTTATTTTTTCTTATATTTTAAATTTTATTAATTTAATTAATTAAAATAAGTATTTTAAAATTGTTATACAATTTTTATATTATAAAATAAATAGGGGTAAAAAAATAATTTTGACATAATTTTTTTCCTTTTAGCCGATAGACATTACGGTGAGCTGTCTATCAGCATCTTTTTTTTTAAGTCTCAATAATTTCAAATTTTTTTAACAATTTGAATTTGAATCTTAAGTATAGAAAGATAAATTTTGAATTTTTTTTTAACAAATCTCTTACCCTTTGTTTGGGAAAAAAATATGGAGGGGAGAAAATGAGGAGAGAGAAAGTAAAGGGAGAGAAAATGAGAGAAGAGATTTTTTATTTTCTTTAGATTGTTTGGGAAGAATATAAGGAGGAGAAAATAACATTTTTTTTCAATTTGGGATGATTGAAAAAGTTAAATGGGAAAAAACAAATTTTCTACTCAATTTCTCTCCCCTCTTTTTCTCTCCCTCTCTCAAACAAGTGAAAATGTAGTTTTAGCCCTGTCTTTCTCCCCCTACTTTTTGGTTTCCAAACAAAGGGTTAATGTCTCGAAAAGAATTTATTTTGTACTGTATGAAATCAAAATTAAAAAAAAAATAATAATTATGTTAGAGTTAAAACTAATAATTAAGGATGCATCAGTAATTGTGAGCAAAACAGTATACATCGTACGAACAGTCCCCAAGACAGCAGTGACTACAGGCTTTCATCAGAGACAATTAGAGAAACAAAAGAAGACAGGTGCCACAACTTTTATCCACCCATTTTTAACTTTGACAATTTTTTTTAACATTTTTCACCAAATCATTCATATGCATCACGACAAAACTTTTGTCGCACTTTCACAAGCACGTTTAGAACGAGAATTAATATAATATACAACAACAATTTCACATTAATATAAAATAAGAAAAAGTTAAAAACAAGGATAAGCATGAAGCATTCATCCCTTTATCGTTGTCATATTTTTTGAGAGGTATGAGAATCTACTCCTTCGTAGAGGGCTGAGCACCGATTTGGTTCAATTTTCTGTTAATTAAATTAAAAGAAAAAAAATATAGTTTTAGAAGATCCAATTTAAAATTTACCTGTTCCCACATTTTGTAGAATGTTTAACTAATAAATAATAATAAATTTTAATTTATTTAATTTAAATTAAAGTGTCAATATTTATAAAATATAAAATTAAATTGGACTGAAATTATTGATTTTTGTACCTCAATGAATAGTTCAAACAGCAAAAGATGTGGATATTAAATATGTTAATTCTTTGTCTCCTCTAGTTCTCCCCTTATAGTAGATAATCAAACCATTTCGACTAATTTTAAAAAAAATTATTAATTTTTAGTCTAATTTGATTCCTATATTCACTTTTATCTATTGAATATAGAAAAAGAAAATCTACATATATAATTGCATATCTCATATTATTTTTTTTCCTCAAAAATAAAATTTATAAGATAGAAAATGTTACTTTTGGGACGGGGATTTTCTCTTGGTAAAAATAAATAGGGAGACAAAAGAAAAAAAAAAAAGAATGCAAAGCAGAGTTACTAGATATTTATTATATTAGCTGAAGTTACTATATATTATGTTCTATTATTTAATTATAATTATCAATTAATCTTTCTTTTTTAAAAAACAAAGTAAAATTTCCAAAATTACCATTTTTTTATAAATAAATGTTGATTTTTTATTTATTTATTTGAGTCCTGAAATTTAACTAGAACGTATTAATCTCTGACTAATTATTTATTGGTATCTTAAATTAGCTTATTTTTGTTAATTATTTTTTATTGTTAAAAATTTAAAAATATATTAAGAATATTATGTTTGTTATTAAATAATATAATGACTAAATATATCTTTACATAAACTTTTAAAATTACCGTTTATTCCATCATCTCCTCACCTTCTTCTTCCTCTTCCAACTTTAACTTTTTTTTCTTACTTTTTTTTAAACATCTGTCTTAACTTTTGTCTTTTATTTTTCATTTTTTTACATATATATGACATCATCAATTGTTGGACGTCTTTCACACTTTACCCGTGCAATCATTTGCAAAAGCATTAAAAAAAAAAAAAATAGCGAAGACAATTACATTAAATAATTATTTAAAAAATTTTACTATTTTTATAATTTTATTTAAATCAAACTGAATAAATCAGAATTTAATAAATTTTAGAAATCATATACTAGTGGATAAGAAAAAAAAAAGAATTATTAACTTAGCCTGAGGTTAAAAACCGGCAGTAAAAGTAGGGGTGAGCAAAAATAATCAAAAACCAAAAAATTGAACCGAACCGAATGGTTCAATTTGATTTCAAAAAATAAAAATGTTAATTCAGTTTTAAACCGAATAGAAATATGTTCGGTTCAGTTTTTAGACTAAAAAATATATTAAACCGAACTAACCCGAACTCATAGTATATTCTAAAATTTTGTATATATTTATAGTTCGGTTTGATTGATTTATTACTAATATTTTAAATTTTATTAACAATATTAGTTTTTAAATACATAAAACTTCTAATAAAATTATTTACTACCAAAAAAATCCTAACAAAAAGTATTTAAATATATTTTAAAAAATCAATTTTTTTGATTTTTTAAAAAATTAATAAATAAAATAAATATAAAAAATTAACATTAATATATCTTATAAATCTTATTAGAATATTGTAAAATTACATAAAAAAATAATTTTAAAATTAAAAAAGTAAAAAGAAAGTCAAAACTAAAAAAATAACCGAACCAAATTAATTCAGTTCAATTCAACCCATATTTCAGTTCAATTCAATTTAAAACCGAAATAGATTCGGTTCAGTTCGGTTTTAGACATTTTAAAAACCGAACCAACATTTGCTCACCCCTGAGTCGGGGTGTTCATGGGTTCCGAACTGACCGAGCCGACCTTATTTGGTTTGGCTTGCTTTTTTAGAATTTTCTAATTTTTAGAACCGACCTGAAATTTGGTTCTGTTAGATTTTGTATACAAAATTTCAGTTAACCGAATAAATCAAATTTTTATTTTTTATTTTTATATTTTTAAAAAATATATACTAATTCAATATAAAAATACAAAAATAATTCATATTTTGAAAATTTTTGATTCGGTTTGATTAATTTAATTTAATTTTTTGAATTTTTAGAATTGAACCGACTAAAATTTAGTTCGATTCAGTTTTAAATTATTTCAGTTCAGTTAATTTAATTCGATTAAAAAAATTGACTGAACTGACCCTACTCCTGAGTAAAAGGTGGAGTTATTATTATTTTTTTTAACACAAAAGGTGGAGTTAATTCGATGGAATATATTATTAATGCATGTGTATGACATCATGAGAATTTCAAACTTTCATATCAGTTCTTGACTAGTCTTGCTGACTGATGAGTCTGTCATGCATATATATGTGTGAACCCTCTGTTGGATGTTATAGTATGATACTGATAAAAAAAAAAAAAAAAAATTACAAAATATCCTATTTACAAAAAGACTGTTATTCTAGAGGAATACATTGATAAATATCGCGCCGTCCAATGTGACCGTAAACGTTGTGCAATTACCTAAGTTTTATATTTGGAAAAAGTTAGGCGTCACGCGCAGCGCGATGTTTAGTTGTTGTCTTACGGGGGGATAAAATTATATTTTTATCTCCTAAAATTTTTATAATTATAAATATATAAATAAAAAATATAATATAATATATGAGTTTATAAATTATGACACAACGAATTCATCTAATTCTTTTTTAGGTTTTAGATTTTGGTTGATTTAATTAATTAAATAATTAAAATATATATTTTTTATTATTATATAATTTTTATATTATAAAAAATAATAAATAAATATATTATATTATATAAATTTATAAATTATTATACGACGAGTTCACCTATTTCTTTTTTAAATTTTAAATTTTATCAATTTATTTAATTAAATAATTAAAAAAATATAAATTAATTATTATATAATTTTTTATTATTAATAAATAAGAGTAAAAATGTAATTTTAGGAGTAAATATTTTTAAGGAGAAATATGTATCAGTTTCCTTTATATTTATATATATATCGTGGCATAAACAGATGTCTCATGAGTCATGTCATCATTAATTGTTCATGTATTTGCCTGTCATTTTTAACATTGGATAAAATATAAAGAGAGTAAAATAAAAATTAAGATATTCTAATTCAAGATATTGTGAACTGTTGCCATTTGACATGTTATTTTTTTAGTATATTTTATATTTTTATTTGTTTCTATTTAATTATTATATTTATAACATGTTTTGTTTATTTTTTGTTAGTTTTTAAAATATTTTTTACCAGTATTATTAAATTATTTTTATGAAAATAATTTTTATTTTTTTAGTGTGTGTATATATTATGGGACAAAAAATAAAATGGTAAACCATGCATGGTTAAAAGAGAGAAATTAGACAAATACATAAACACAGTACTAGATTAATTCACAGCCATTACGAAATTAACACAACCCATTTGATATGAGTACATTTAGTGAAAGACTTATTTAGTAGTACTCATAGAGAAAAAGCAACAGCCGGCATTAAAGTCTCTAGAGATCAACAGTCTCATGAGCAGAGCGAGGCACAGTGGCTTGCCAAATGAAGTTAATTACAGCTTCGACCACATTTTTGCTGGCCAATTCAGTAGCGCTATAGGGTGAGTCCCCAGCACCTGCTTTGTTTGATATTCCTTGAAGTGCAATAAACCTCAAATTGTTCGACTTTGCTCCCTGCAATTGCATATATAGTGAATTAACTTCCATGCATGCATGTTATATAGCCATAATAATTAATACACCAATAATTAAATTACCAATCCAGTAGCAGCACTGCTAACATCGACTGTTGCAGCACTAAAAGTCTTGAAAATGAACTCTCTGTATGCTGGGTTTTTCACGTATATGTCAGAGCTTGAAGACTTCAATCCAACAACAACATCTCCTCCAGAAATCTGCACCAAGAATTCCCTATATGTAAACTTGCAACACCAAGAAATGCTCTTATATTGATAGAATTTAATTATTAGCTAACCCTGATCCTTGAGGCATAAAATAGCCACTGTTTGTAAGGATAGATCCAGAAACTCTCAATAGTCCTTCCCTCGTAGTAAATGTCAATCTCATCGTACTTAATACTTCCCAACAAATTCTCACCATTTGTTGGATAGTTGAATTGTCCAATGTTGAGCTGACCTACGATGTTGGAGTCCTTGCTCTAAATTTACAACATAAAACAAAAACATAAATTAATTAACACTTGGAGGAAACAGTAAGAGAAGTAATTATTCAAGGGTATTTATATATATATATATATATATATATTTATACCAGCCATTCCCAAGATCCTGTGAAGCCAACTTCACGGGGAATAGAAACATCGCCAATGTTCAAAGTTTCATTAGTGGCTCCAGCGACTCCAACGAAAACAACTCCTACAACGTCATTGAAGTAATCAGCCAGGATTTGCACAGTTATCCCGACATGCACCTGAACGCAACATTACAGTCACATGTCATCTTTCGAGCTTCAATATATATATATGTGTACTGTCTGTAATCTATAAAGCAAAACAGCCAAATTGAGATGGAATCATACCGATGGACTGCTCGAGGTTCTGACAAACACAACATTAGCTCCATAAATTGTTCCCCTCACGAATCTTCTTCCTATGTAACAAAAAAAATAATGTAATGAAGTTAAGTCTCAGCATGTGATAATTTTGAAGGTATACGTCTATATAATTAAAAGAAAAGTATATAGAGCAAATGAGAGATTACCAAACAAGTCCACATATGAATTAGGGACGAAGTAACCAGACTCATTAAGTGCCTTCTCAACGCTTGAGGAAGTGGCAACAATTGCAAATGCTGGCGAGTCTTCGGTGCTCATCTTGCGGGGTAACAGAGGTAGAGGCTTTTTCAAGCTCAGTTCCATGGACTGCTGTACCATAGCCAACAGCCCCAGCACCATCACCACCATTTGCATCGTTCTGCGCTCCATTGATCTAGGTCTGAGAGAGTGTGTTTGAGGGACAAGTGATGAAGGGAGAAATATAAGAAGGTAAGAGAAAGTTGTGTGATGCTTGGGGATACAACTTAGGCCATTTTATAGACTGCCGACGGTAGTTACAACAAGAACCACTACCAAAATCACGGTTCAATTCATTCATGGCGTTACAAAATTATGTCTTGAATAGCTAATGTTCACATGATAATGAATTTTACGAACAGTGAATAAATTTATCAGTAATGGAACTTTACCGATATCTACTAGTACAAGAAAAATGCATCTGATTTAAAATTCAAAATAATCAAAATTTAGTTTTGAGTTATGGATGCATCTGATTTAAAATTCAATATAATCAAAATTTTCGTGACTACCAATTTATTAATTGTAGCTGCATAATAATAATAATAATAATAATAATAATAATAATAATGGTTGTAAAAAAAGGTTAAGTGCGCGGGTGCTTTCTACCATTACTTTACTTTTGGCAAAGTAAATTTTACTTTATTAAAAACAACCGTTAGATTTGTAAAATATATTTTTTCAATGATAATTGAAAAAAATAAAAAAAAAGTAAAAAAAAATAAAGTAATGATAGAATTTTCAACGTCCGTTAACAAACTAAATGACTTATTTTAAGAACATAGATCCCGTGGTACGAACTTGTGAACACCGTCCAATGAGGTTAGCGCATGGGTAGAAAATAACAAACTCCGTAAATTATTTATGGCTCTATGACAATGTCTTATTCTATGACAATGTCTTATTGCATGATACATGTAAAAATTAAATTTTTTTAATTTTTCTTTTTTTTTTCCGCTACATTCTAATTACTAGTTTAATAATTAATACTAATTTAACGACAATGTGATAATTTGAGAAACTTTTATTTATATCTTTTTAACCTATTATAAATTTTTACATTTAGCTAATAAAAATCTAATACATATATATTATAAATCTAAATATTCGGATGGTATATTGAAAATAAATAAAAAATTTGTATCATAAAATAAGTGTTAGGAAGTTTCGCTTCTCTTTTGAGCCTTTGGAGTCATGTAATTTGACTTTTGAAATAATTGAAATTTATATGATTATTGAATATTAAAAAATATTAAATGTAAAAAAAGTAAATAAAAATTTCCCAATTAAATGCTTCTTCATGTTAATGAAGTATAAGAAATAAAAATTCTCTTTATTTTTCAGTAATTTGTCGTCCTAGTTAGCACTTTTTAATAATTTGCCTCTTTTCTAAACAATTTTCATTTATGCTTGTGGGGTGGAATGTCACGCTCTCACTACTACTAATAATATTTAGATATATAATTAAAGACTTAATGATAATAAAGAATCTCTTATCAATAATATTACAATAAGTAAATACTAATCTTTAAAACTATTTTAATAGTATACATCTCTATGTACATATCACTGTTTACATTATATAATTATCTCTAATGAG
>CATIWO010603842.1:0-12127 GCA_949673435.1 Macaranga tanarius | reverse complement strand
TTGATTGCTTCCCCTACATTTCACGGTGGTCGTGGTGCCCTGCCTTCAGCAGGTGGGCATCCGGCTGATCTTACTTTTCTTGCCGGTGGCGGGTACTGATACACCCATTTTCGCAAATTTTACCTTCCTTGAGTCGGAGGGAGCTAGAATAGCAGTTTAAATAACAATTCAACGCATGTCGGAACAGTAATTTGATGAATAGTAAAATAGTAACTTTTTTTTAAAAAAAGTTTTGGCTCATTTTACCAGTGTTACCGGTGAAATGAGCTAAATTTTTTTTTTTTTTACTTTTGAGGCTCATTTCGCCAGTTTGACTGGCGAAATTCTATGAGGGAATTTTGTCCTCTAGTGATTTCGCTAGTCAAACTGGCGAAATCAATTTTTTTTTTTAAAAAAAAAAAACCATAAATTTGGAATTATTTTAAAAGGAACCACAAATTTGGTATTTAAAAAATTTTGGACCATAAAAAAGGAAATAGACCAGCAATATTGCCGCCAACAAAAGTATTCCACGTAGAGATGTGAAAACAAAGCAAATTTCATACAGTACTGTTCTTATCATCATCATTAATTCATTAGCGGTGGAATTCTGAGTACAGCTTGTGTTATATATATATGGATAGTGCCAATTCATACAAAGTTCTTGTTAAGCATTGACATGTGACTATGTGAGGCAAATTACTTGGACATTTAATAAAAGGTCCCATTTTTGTGCCAACTTCTTGTCCAATTTGACAAGTTGGCAAGCTTTTTTAGCTCGCCATTTTTGTGCCAACTCCTTGTCCAATTTGACACGAAATTGCTTTTGATATTATTTATATAATTAGATAAAATATTTTTTAAAATAAATTTCGATAAATTTTAAAAAAAAACTCTATCAAATGGCATAATAAATAAATATAAAAGTTGTTGGTTAAATAGGATTTTTTTTGTCAATTGAATTATGAAATTAAAAATGATGTAAAATTTCATATGTGCGAGAAAAATTAAAAACTGTATTGCTAATAACTTAAAGTTGAGGAAATAATTAATATTTATGAAAAAGAAAATTGATGTAAATTTAATCACAAAATAAGAAAAAACAGAAATGAAAACTATATTAAACTAAAATAAGTAATAAAAAATGAAACATAATAATTTCATGTAAGAAAATATAAAAAATACATTTAAGAAAATATTTCATTTTTGTTGAATATCGAAATCAGATATCATTGCCATAAAAGAGAAAAATCAACGGAGCAAAATTAGTATACTACTACACCAGAAAAACCTTAAGAAACCAAAGCACAAATTGAATAACAGATTTTTATAAGATCAGATTGTATCAAATGCAACGATTTCTACGTATTTTCTTCATTTGTATTAACTTTTTTTTTTTCCCTTCAATATTCTTAAAAGGAACGTTTTGATTAGCTAAACTCACCATTCCAACCTATATAAAAAAAAAAAAATTGCAGGCACAGCAATATATGACATATATAGATACGGAGAGAGGATTAATACATATTACATGTACATATAAATTAATGATAAACATATAAATAAGCGCACGTACCGCTAAAGGCAATGCCGGAGGTGGCGACGACGCAGGTTTGGATGACGGTATTTTCTTGTCTGGTGAAAGGTTGCTTTAAAAGGCCAGTTTTACTCAAAAATTTCGTCCAAGTTTTGACAAAGAAGAAACCCAGAAGACCAGCAGAGACATTAAGTGATGGAATAATACCAGTAGTAAGATTTAGTTTCATTACAATGAAACTAAACAATATACCCAACACAAAGCTCACCACAAATGCTCTTATTGTCAATTGATTCTGCCATGTTGGAACCTCTCTGGCTTCAAATATCATCTCTACGCTCTCCTCGGCTCCACATGATTCATCTTGATGATCTTTCATCTTCATGTTGGTCTTGTTTTCTTCGTAGTTTGGACCTTCTACAGCACCTCTTGCTTTGCCATCCATTGTTCCTGGCTCTATCTCGTTGCTGCTCTCGGTGCTCATTTTTTTTAGGATCTCGTGAGAATTTAAGGAGGGAAGAGGGAAGAGACTCTTTCTGTGTCTCCTTTGTTTTAGGTTTTGTGTAGTTGTTGTTATTATACGTGTAATAACGACATGGTGAGATTTCTTTCATTTTCTTAAAATAGAAAATAATTAAAAAAATGAATTAGAAGATTTCTTTCCTTTTCTTAAAAAAAGAAAATAATTAAAAAAAATAAATTAGAGCCAGAAAGGGTGTTTATAAAAAGTTTTGACATTATTAAAGACACTTCATTAAAAATCAATCTAATGGGTATTATTATTTTTAATGTAAAATAATACAAAATTATTATGAAAAAATAAAAATATTTATTTATTTTTAATTAAGAAATATATTATTTACTAATTAAATGAATATATATATATAGTGCCTTTACAGTTAAAAAATATATTTAATTTTCTAATTAATCTAATATATTATTATAAATATAAACATGTATTATTAATATATTTTTATTAAAATTATTTATTTTTCATTTTGATTCACATTTAATGTTGTAAAACTTATTGTTAAAAATTAGGCTTATTTGTGAAAAAAATCCAAACGTTTGCAGCTTTTTGTAATTTAATCCCAACCTTTTAATTTTTGCAATTATGTCTCAATTTTTATTTTTTTTGCAATGTTAACACATTAATGAATTTGGTCAAAATTATTTTAGAAAATTCTGAGTGGGCAATGAAGTGTAATGCCACCAAGACAAAGAGTGGACCCTAATAAGCCTTATTGCAAAACATTAATGAATTAATTTATGTGACCAAATTCATTAATGTGTTAATATTGCAAAAAAAATTAAAAATTGTGACATAATTGCAAAAATTAAAAGGTTGGGATTAAATTATAAAAAGCTATAAACGTTTGGATTTTTTTTACAAATAAGCCTAAAAATTAATATGAGTTGTTAGATTGATGTTTTAATGAGGACGTGACTTTAATCTATTGGTGAATTTGAGGAAACTTGAGGAAAAATAGACTTGAGGGGAGCCACTCCCAATAAACGTAGTATCCTTTTACTATTTACAAAGCTTTTAATATGATTTTAAGTAATGTTTTTAAAATAGAATCGAACCTGCTAATTGGATTGAATTACTTAGAAATTTATCAGCAAATTGGTCTTAAATTAATGAATTAAAATGAGATTTGAAAAAAATTTACATATTAAACTTTATAAAAAATGTAACTTTTAAAAAAATTAAAACAAATATACTCAATTTAATTCTTAAATGTATCTGGGTAATTAAGTATTCAACCACCATCGTTAGCTCCATTAACTAGGAAAAATGTTAATTTTTTTGAATCTTTAACAATATTCCATATATCAAAATATTAAAATGTGTAAGATTTGTGGTTGCTTTCCATATGAAAAATTAATATCGTACATGTTAAAAGAATACATAGGTGAGGTCTTTGTGATTCGTCCAATTAAGTACAACTGAGGTCTTCAAATTCTGGTTTTGAAAATTAACTTCTCCGTTTAACATTATATTTATGCAAAAACACATTATTGTCACCGTTAAACTCTAGTTCAAAATTAAATCTTTTAACTGTTAATGAAAAAATTACTACGAAAATCTGTTGGTCCAACCAATAAGAAACTTGTACTCTTTTAAATTAATTATCGAGTTCGAATCTTATATATGAAGAAATATATATTGAAAAAGTCTGAAATTTTGAAATTTCATAATAGTCTATCTCATGTGGCTATTGTATATCATAGACATAAAAAAAAAAAAAAAAAAAAAAAAAAACTATGCATTAAAAATTAATATATTTTTGAATTTTAAAGAAATACATCAGTATGAGGCTAACTCCATATTTCTGATATATGATCGATTTTGAAACATTGGTTTTTTAAGTCCTTGAAGAGTTGAAGTGATAACCAATGGATGGTTGTTGTAATGCATTTGTTTTGGGATTTGAATGTTCCTTTCTTAGGACCACACTACGGAGCTGCAAATTGGAGCCGACAGAGCCTTTTTATTTTTATGAACAAATAAAATGTGCTGAACCGCTAGTAATTATTCTTTTCAGATGTGGACTCGAAAATAACAGTTCAGACACTCATATTTATATATTTTTTAATGGAGGCTATTAGTCACTTGAATTTCAATAGATTATTATCTCATTTTACGGTTGATATTCTTAATTGAAGCTAAATTATTTCCAAATATTTAAGTTTAATTATTTTTTTTAATAACTTATATAAAAAAGAATTTTGTACTGAAAGTTTGAACTCAAAATCTCAAAAAAGAACTGATGCAGATGAGGTTGCTTGTGCCTTTATGGAGAAATTTGAAAAATTTCGATAATGGCATTTTCGTAAATACAAACAACTTTGGAGTTTCGGATTTTGACGTTTTCAAAGCTCAATTTCATTGGAAACGGGCCAAGGATCGAAACACACAAGCTTTTCTTGTGATGTCCTATATTTTTCGGCCAAATTCCATCGTTTAGGCCTCGAAAAACGTATTTTAGTATTTTTTTGGACTTTTTGTAATTTTCTTTTTCTATTAGGATTTGGTTTAGAGTTTTCTATTTAAGGATTTTTATGTTATTTTCGAAAATAATTTTTTTGATTAATTGAATTTGCGTTTATTCCAAAATTCTGTGAATTTTGTTTTCTATTCCCTGAATTTGAGAATTGCAGGTTATAGAAGATTTTTGATTGGCATTCGTGCGTGAATCAACAATCATTAATAATTATCCTTGATAGGCTTCCGCTACGTCACCCTCCCAAACTCGTTTAATAACTACTTCCTTGCCCCACTTTTCCTTATATTTAAACCTGTATTTTTTCTTCTGAGGTAATCCGGTCAAATGGATCATTAACAGCCTGTGGTCTGAACCAATCATAATTTTATGGGAAACCTTCAAATATTCAAACAACAATCCCATTTTTCATTAACCATAACCCGATCTAGTCTCGTTTGTACATTTCTATCACCCACTTACTTGTTATGCCATGTATACCTCTCCCCTTTAAACTCTAAATCTATCAGGTAGCAGTCATAGACAAATTCTTGAAAAGAAAATAGTTGGCTACTAGTTAAATGAGTTCCTCCTATCTTCCCTTCAGGAGTTAACATAGAATTAAAATCACCAGCTAAACACCATGCAAATGGTGACTTTAAAGCAAGACTGCGAAGTTGATTCCATACCTCTGTTCTTCTTACCCTGTTAGGTTCTCCATAAACACCCGCAAAGTGCCAAGTAGCCTTAGTCGAGATAACTGCATCTATATAATTGCAAGACATACTAAGAATTTGAACAACCTAAGAATTATTCCACCATAATGCTAAACCACCAGATCTTCCTTCTGGTTCTACATAGCTCCCACAATCAAACCCAAATCTTCTCCTTAGCCTTTCCATGTATTTATTTTTTTATTTTGTTTTAATAAAAAAAAACCATGGCTAGTTTGAATTTTAACTCTAGGTTCTTAAGCACCTGGACTGTGAGTTGAGAGCCTAATCCTTGACAACTCTAAGAAATGAAGTTCATTTCCTTGTACAGACACAAGAAAATGTTGAAGAAAGAATAGAATCCAATCCTAAAATGAAAATATATAAGATAAGATCTAATAGATCGAATAGATTCTAAAAAATCAAGAAATCAGTCTGATTCACCAGATACTGGAGAGATAAAAAGATGGAGTTGAAACACTGTGAGAAGATATTGAGTTAGTAGGCGAACAAAGAGCAAATTTTATGTTAGACTGATTTGAAATCCAAAAAACCCAATCAAACAACTAGGCGATGAACTAACACTAACATTCTACCCTCAATAGCAGAGAGAGAACACAAATGGGCTCTGTAAAGTAATATGTTTTTTAGATATAGCAACAAACTTACTCCATGATGCAAAGGGCTGGTAGGTTTGTACCACCCTATAAATATGTAAGTCTCATACCTATTAGAGACAGTCTTAGTTTTTGGTGATTAATAAAATTCATTTGTTTTTCCAATTTTCGGCATTCCTTTGTGAATCAACGAAATTAATGCCTAGTTCCTGGTAGTCTTAGGACTCAACAGATTTTGGAAGATTACCTACTGGCAATCGTGCGCGATTCAATAGTTCATGATAGTTATCCTTGTTTATATACCTTCTGCTGTGTTAGTTGGTATCAAAGCCAACATGCCGCCTAGGAGACAATAACGTATCGATGACGTTTATGAACGCAAGATGGAACAACGGATCAATCAGAGGTTGGATGAGAGATTCGAATAGATGATGGAACAGATGATAGAGAAAATGGTGGCTAAGCTGGGAAACCAAAATAGGAGGAACACACTTGAGCCACAAAATTCAATTCAACGCAATAACAATCATAAAGAAAATTCAGATGGGGATGTTAGTGACGAGGAGGAGGAGGAAGAATATTATGAGGAGCCCTTATTTATTGCTATTGATGATGGTGAGGATGAAGATGCGATTATTGGAGATGAACTGATATTTGATGAGGACGATGATGACTGGTTACATAATAACATATTTTCTGACTACCAAAATACTAGTAGTTATGAAATTGAAACTATTCAAGCATTGGGGCCCGAGACGAAAGAACATCCTAAACATGAGAATAATATGCCAGAGTCAAATGAGCATGTTGAATATATTGATTTTATTGGCATTGATAAAATTCTTTATTCCTGTATTCCTTTAAATTTTATTTCGAAGGAATTACAAGTTGATGATAAATCTATGATGTCCAACACATTTATGCGCAAATTTTTTTCTCAATATTTGGGCAAAATTTGAAGGCGAATTTTCTCTATCCTGAGGGGAATGATGCGGTGCAGCAAGTCTTGGAGTTATTGGAATGAGTTTGCAGAATAATGGACAGGAGACGTAATTATGTATTATTATTATTATTATTATGGGTAGGGTTTGATTTTTATTTCTATTTTAGAATTAATTTTGATTTAATTTTTATTACTATTTTGTTGTTGGTTTTATTTCCTAGTTAGGATTTAATTTTTGACAATTTTGTTGGGATTTGATTTCCTTCCTTAATTAGGAGTATTTTTATTTTCTTCCTAGTTAATTAAGGGCTGGTAGGTTTGTGCCACCCTATAAATATGTAAGTCTCATACCTATTAGAGACAGTTTTAATTTTTGGTGATTAATAAACTTCATTTATTTTCCCAATTTTCAGCATTCCTTTGTGAATTAACGAAATTGATGCCTAGTTCCTGGTAGTCTTAGGACTCAACAGGTTTTGGAAGATCACCTACTGGCAATCGTGCACGATTCAACAGTTCGTGATGGTTATCCTTATTTTTATACCTTCCGCTGCATTACTCCATCACTATATATACCCATGAATCATCACTATATATAACAACAAACTTACTCCATCACTATATATGCATATAAATGATCCTCAAACGCAATATAAAACTGAACCACATTCTCATGACCAGCAACTTCCTGCAATATCTTGACCACTCGCTTAATATCCTCTACAGCAATTGGAAGAACCATCTAGCACCAAAGCCCATGATTAGCATTAGAATATATCAACATTAATGAGCATTTTTTTTAAGAGATAACAACACCTATTCCATCTTAGGCATTTCAGCTACGAGTGGTCATAAGCTTAATTTAGTCTTTCTGACCATCATGACAAATAGCTAAAACTACATACTACTTGACTGGAGAAGGAAATAAAACATCTTCTCGCAGATGGCAATCACTAAAAAGAAAAATTAAGTTGCATAATAGTGTGCATATAAAAATAGATAAATCAACAAAATGCATAGCCAAATCCTGATTCAAAATGACCTGACTAGAAAGGTGGCGTCAAACTTAACGAAATGTAAATGATAACAACCGGAACTCCAGATGTTACTTCAGAGAGAAAAAGTAAGTCAACAGTTATTATTTTATCAATCACCAATCAATGAGTGAAAGGTTCAAAAAATGCGAGTTATTGCAAAATTTCAAGAGTACATATATTTTCATCCATTAAAAGCAATTATTTGTATAAGGCAAAAGAGCAATAAATTTGAACATGCTCAAAAAATCCTTATATTTTTATTTTTTACAAGGCAATGTCCACAATTAAAATTTGTTTCAACCTGGAATGGACATGAAACTATTTCATAGAATTTGCCTTTAAGTATAGCCTCGTCCATATAATTAAAAACATAGAAACATAAATATGAAAGGGGAGAAATGTTAAGAAAAAAATTTGAAAACTAAAGCAATCATGACAAGCTACAAAAGTAATAACCAGTTAGGCTCCTGAATCATCATAACCATAAAAAAGTTTCAAAAGCAAGTAATAATATATAATTCTTCACCCCAGCAAACAATCAGTATAAGAGGCAAATCAAACCGTGGGAGGAAAAGTAGGAAAAATAAACAAAGAACTTTGATCCATGACTGATAAATATGATAATATCATGTCCCCATATCCATGAATCTCAGTCGAAAAAGGACTCTGACTACATAATCATAAAGAGACCTAATTGGTAAGAAATTAGGACTCTCGTGCTACTAATCCACAAAGGACTAGGTATGTCCTTCTTATGCCTATATATAGGCTCATATCTTTCATTATTAGATCATCTTAAATAGACTTTCTCTAACTTAAGCATCGGAGAGCCTGCGGATCGAAGATCCTAGGCTCATCCAAGATTTTCTCTTATGTTTGTAGGTTTGGAGGAGGTTGACATTCATCAATTGGCGCCGTCTGTGGGAAAAATTTTCCCAATTTTATTCTCTATTAATAATCTTCGGCCATGAAAGCCTAATCACTTAACTACCTCCATAAACAACCTCATGCAAAAAAAAAAGGAGGTAGAAGCTCTTCAAGATGAACCTTCAAAGGGACTACAAAGGCCAACTTACATTCTATGCACTTGGAAAGCAATACTATATTGCTGACGAATTGCCTTGGACCAAAGCGATTAAATTTGGAGCAAAAAAGGGAATTTTAATCCCATTGCCCATTATATGCTTTAAAGGCGAATCTCTTGTGTCCAATTCTAAAAGGAATGGATGGAATGCAACAATAGTAACATCAACGTTATCACCAAAAATAAATGCTCCCATCAGGTGCATCCTTCATATGAACAATAGAGGAATAGACATGGCAAGGACACCAATAGAGACACTGATCTCTACAAATCATATTCTTAATACATGATGTAGACTCTGTGTCCAACACTTTCATCTTCGTCAAATTTAAGAAGACGTTATGTTTGCTGCATGCTATGGAATTTTTGGTACATTCAACAGAAAGCTTATAAAGCTCCTCCAAGCACATCGAACAGACTTGGTTTCCATCAACACCCCTCCTCTGCAGCATCTCCATTACCATCTACCAGTCCCTTCAAGTTCACACACTTGAGCATCGCTGACTTTGGAGAAGTCTGCGGTTTGGACAACTTCCTTTGCAGTTTCATCCCTCTGCGACACCATCTTTATTATCAAGGGTGAGACTTTGTAATTCTGGGATAAGCCGTGTTGGGGTGATCTTCTCCACTTGTTGTACCATCTCTAAAACTAGAATATAATGAAAATTGGAGTCGATGCCTAAACAACAACAACATAGACGAGAATTATATTTCTCTGTGACCATATCTTTGTTGCCCCAGAGTCCATCAGAGAATTATATTTCTCAGAGATATCCAAAGACTGAGCTCTGATCCACTTCGAAATCCCTCAACTCATAGCCAAAATATAAGAAATCACCGTCGAAAAAAATGTTCCGCGTACTGGACATATACATGGCAATATCAAAAATCTGGATGGAGATCAAATCGATATGCTACTTTGAATTAATTTTAGCCGTCAGATCATGAGCTCTAGCTTCATTGGCCAAACTCGGTGAATCTATTCTTAACGCTCTTTTCGGTAATTACATGTATAATACAACATGTGTGATATGTGCGTGGATCTTTATAAATTTAAAAAGCCTATAACATCGCTGCACAGCAGCTGTATTGATAGAAGGAATAGAAGTTGGTATGTAAAGAGAACACGCAACAGCTGGGATCTTCAAGATTTCTTAGCAAGCTCCTGCTCCATGAGCATCCTTAGCCAGACACAGCATAAGGCATCTGCAAAAAACCTGCACATTTTCATTCCTGGAACATACATGCATACACATCAACTTCTTCAATGGGGCAAACATATATGCCATATGCAAAAAAATTCATTGTAGAAACCAAACTGCTGGTCCATGCTTTGAACTGTCCAATATTACTTGGAGACTACCATATGATATAAGAGAGATAGGAATAAAGTCCATAAATGTAATAACCTTCTGCCAGTCATCGTGACATAAATAATACTCCAGCCGAGACTCCCACATCACATGAACGCCCATAAGTAAGGGTGGACTTAATAATATATGATTGATGGTTCTCTAATCCCAAATACTAGACCATATCGAAGCAGCTACAAAGCAAAACAGGATGGGAAATAAACCACTGACTGAGACTTAAGAGAGCCAAAACTAAAGGCTACACATATAATCAATGAAGAAGGCTGCTTTTGAAGTATTTTCAGAATTCAGTCTGCTTAAAGCCACGAGAGCAGCCTCTTGCTCGCTCTTTGATGCAGCATTGAATGTGTCCATCAATGGTGGAATAATCTGCCAAGTTAATTCAGAGTCTCTGATGTATTCGACCTCAAAAGTTCACGAAGAGCTAACCAAAAAATACCCCTTTTATGTTGCAACATGCATGGGAGTGCACCACTTCATGGCATATTGGATGCGACCAGCTGATGCAATTGCATATAATGGCATATCTACGAATGGGATTCACCCAACGGTTGCCAAAATATTTAGATTCGCTCTAATTGCTACATAATAATATTAGACAGCAAATCCATAATAATATCGAAACTAAACTGGCAACACGCTTCTCTACTACAATACCAGTCCTTGAATTGTAATTCTTTTCCAACAAATCTGGTAGTTCCATTTAAAGATTAAAATATATCGAAGGCTACATGACCCAATGATAGTGAGGTCAATTGTCGCATTACTTTAATGCTCCCGCTTGGGTTACAAGTCCGCTACTAGGAGACATGCTCTCATTACTTGGCCCGGCTATCGCTGGAACGTGAGGAGAATAGAAGGAATGACCAGACAAAAATTGCACCACACGAACGAGAAGATGCAATCCTGCGTATGAATGGAGGTGATAGCAAGCATACCAACAGCGACCAAAACAGGTGATAAGAATCAGTTTTGCCAAAATTCGCACAAAAATATGCATGTAAATGCATGAATAGTCTCTAACCTCAACTATGAGGAGCTGCATAAGGGCCTACAACAAGCCCAAAGCCAAGAAAAAAACTATGAGGAGCTGCATATTGCAAGAAATTAAATCAATGATGGAGTCAAATGAACTAAATGGTTCACCTATCGGGAGTGGACAAAGAAGCAAAGAGTATTAAAGTACAAAAAATTACTTAACTTTTTACTCCAAATTTCATTTGCATGCTTAAAGACAATCAAACGATTATGCATCACTATGCACAAAAATGAAACATATATAAATAAGCATATTCCATATATGTTATTATTATTTGAGATTATGTTGACATGAATTGTCAAAAAAATATAAAAACTGCCTATGGGCAATTTTCGACATCACTAAGGTATGCTTTTCTGCAAATTAGTAAGATGGAAGTGTATCGATATACTGCCAAGAAAGGCAAATATTGTTATAAATTTTCACAGATTAGAAGTATTGATAAAAAGCCAGAGCAATAAAGATCACAACATTCGAGCTCTGATAAAAACTTAAAGCCAAAACTGGCAAATTCATAAGCAGGGATAAAAAGTCATAGCCAACATCGACAAGAAATGAGTTTTGATAAAACTCGAAAGGCTAAATTTGAACACCTGGATACTCCAAGTGCTTGCTTGATTAGCAAGGCAAGAAATGTTAGTGCCTTCAAATACCATCACTCAGCCTCATAATTTCTCGAACATAAATATTCAACAGTATTAGAGGGAGACTAGATTTGATAGTCCAAACACAAATAAAGAACAAAAAGGAGCCTCTCAAGGTCACAAAAAAGGAACCTTTTAAGGTCACAAAAAGGAACCTCTCAAGGTCACAAAAAC
>CATIWO010603704.1:0-21665 GCA_949673435.1 Macaranga tanarius | reverse complement strand
ACTAATCCTTAATTCATCGTCTTTCTCTCGATCATTTTCTTGATGATTTTAGTGATTAGTGGTGATATTCGTGTAATAAAGCCGCTATGGTAGCATTATGATATGGTAATTTTTTGAGTTGGACTGTGATGTGGTAATCTCAATCTGCCACATTATCAAAATTAGCTGGAATTGGTAAAATGACTTCTCTGTGTAATTAAAATTAAAGTTCAGTAACCAAAAAGTCATAAATTGAAGTTATATAACCAAATTGATATTTAGTGTAAAGTTTAGTGACTAATGGTATAATTTACCCCTCCTCACTCACTTTACAAAAACGGTAATCACGACCTCTGTCAAATTGAATGGATGACATGGCTCTCATCCTCCTCTTCTCCTGCTTCTCCTTTCCTCCATTTTTCTTTGCTTCTTTATATAATATATTATAATTAGTAAATAGAATTCAATCAGCTTAACTCACTAAAATAGAATTCAACTTAATTCGATTTTTTTCCTGCATTATTAACAGAGGTGAGCAAAGTAGTAAAATCTAGAAGATGAACAAAACTGTTATTGTTGTACTATTGCAGCAACAACAGCACTCAAACAATACTACCAGTAGCTTTGTTGTTTGATAATGTTGCCATCAGTTATGCCCATTTTGCACCCTTTCTCCACCCATTCTTCTATACATATCCCCAAGCTCTCCACTCTATTTCTTCTTCTTCTTCTTCTCATTAACCTACTTTAAACACACTCTTTACCTCTCTTCTTTTCAAACTATTCAACTAAAGTAGCTCTCCGCATTTCAAAATATTCAACTAACAATAGCAGCAGCAGAATTAGAATTTAAGAGTTAAATGGATCATTTCCCTTTTAGTCGCCTCACTGCAGGCAATCTCGCACTCAGAATCCCTCTCGCAACTAAATCTACTTGCTCTATTGTTCATCTTTCTCCTTGTTTTTGCAAAATTAAGCTCAAGAATTTCCCACTCTAGATGACCCTTGTCCCTTACATTCCCCATGACAACCAACTTCCCCGACGGCCAACCTCTCACCCTTGCCGCCACTTTCCACCTTAGCAAGCTTGATCTCCAACGCTCAATTGCCATGTCAAGAAGCTGGTTACTGGGGAAGGTCTGCGTTCCACTGGATCTGGTGGGAACCGAGTCCAAGACTGCGTTCCACAATGGCTGGATTTCAGTCGGCAAAGAAGCTAACGAAGGAATCTCTACCGCTTAGTTTCACCTCAATGTGAACCTGAGCTTGATCCTAGGTTACTGTTTCAGTTCAACGGTGAGCCCGAATGTAGTCCTTAAGTTTTTCAGATACAATGTAGCTCTGTTGTGAAATAAGAAGATGAGAGGAAAACAATGAATCATGTTATCCATTCAATTTAACAGAGGTGGTGACTGCTGTTTTTTGAAAAGTGAGTCAGGGGGCTAGAGAGTTGTTTCATGGGACACCCTAATTTATTTGGCCCAAAAAAAAGAGGGCTTATTTGCTTCTTGGACTAAACATGGAGGGCAAAAATGCACCTTTGCCCAATAAAAATTGAACTATTATTATTGAGAAAAAAAAAAGAAATATTTAATTTCTATTCAAATTTATCTACCAATGCGACACCTCGCTCCTCTTCTAAAAAGACAACTATAGTCTTTACAGATAAATTCACAAAATTTCCTCAATATCAGAAAGCACTAAAGTCTTCATCTCATCCTATCACCACCACTGATGTGTCCGATAAACAAACTAGATATCTTTAACTACTTATCTTATTTCGTCTTCCAAATGGATAATTAATCATGGTGCCACGGATTATTACAGGTGATCCTATTCTCTTCTCCACCTTTCAACCACACCTATTCTAATGTTTCTTTAGTAGATGGTTCTACTTCATGTGTTCTTGGTTCTAGCATTGTTAATCCCGCTTTTTTCTTACTTTTTGTATTTTTGTTTCCAACACTGTTAATCCCACTTTTTTTCCTTTCTCTATCATTTGTTTCGAGTCTTCCGGGTTTATTGCACCATTAGTCACTTAAGTTTGCCATATGTTTCATTTTGGTACTAGATTTTTAATTTTTTTCTTTTCAGTCACTGAAATTTTATTTTTGTTTCAGAACAAAGTCACTCGAATATTCCGGTCAAAAGAACCAAAAAAGAATTGATGTTATAAAATTCCACTGACTTCGACCTAAAACAAAAATAGAACTCCAGTCACTAAAAAAGAAATAACTTAAAAATTTGGTACTAAAATGAAACATATGACAAACTTAGGTGACCAACTGTGCAATAAACCCTCTATCATGTATGCTTAATTTGGCCGGAAATATTCGAGTGACTTTGATCTGAAACTTAAATAAAATTTCTATGACTGAAAAGAAAAAAATTAAAAATCTAGTACCAAAATGAAACACATGGCAAACTTAAGTGACTAATGGTGCAATAAACCTGAGTCTTCCACAATTTTCTTTTAATCTAATTTTTGTGAGCAAACTCACTTGTGCTCTAAATTGCTACATCTCATTTTTTTTTCTAATCATTATTTATTTCAGGATCTTATAACGAAGAAGATTATTGGTAAAGGACATGAGAGGTTTTATGGTTTGGATACATAGGTGCCAAGGTCTATTGCTTGTTCCAGTGTCTTTAACACTATTGAGAAAAAAAAAAAGAAATATTTAATTTCTATTCAAATTTATCTACCAACGCTACACCTCGCTCCCTTTCTAAAAAGACAACTATAGTCTCTACAGATAAATTCACAAAATTTCCTCAATATCAGAAAGCACTAAAGTCTTCATCTCATCCTATCACCACCATTGATGTGTCAGATAAACAAACTACATATCTTTAACTGCTTATCTTATTTCGGCTTCCAAATGGATAATTAATCATGGTGCCACGGATTATTACAGGTGATCCTATTCTCTTCTCCACCTTTCAACCACACACCTATTCTAATGTTTCTTTAGTAGATGGTTCTACTTCATGTGTTCTTGGTTCTAGCATTGTTAATCCCGCTTTTTTCTTACTTCGTGTATTCTTGCTTCCAGCACTGTTAATCCCACTTTTTTCCTTTCTCTATCGTTTGTTTTGAGTCTTCCACAATTTCTTTTAATCTAATTTTTGTGAGCAAACTCACTTGTGCTCTAAATTGCTACATCTCATTTTTGTTCTAATCATTATTTATTTCAGTATCTTATAACGAAGAAGATTATTGGTAAAGGACATGAGAGGTTTTATGGTTTGGATACATAGGTGCCAAGGTCTATTGCTTGTTCCAGTGTCTTTAACACCTTTTGAAGCACACTACCAACTAGGACATCCCACTCTACCTATGCTGAAAGAGTTGTCCTCTATTCTAGAATGTATTTTCCTTAGATTGTGAGTCATGTCAATTTGCCAAGAATCATCATCAATCTTCAATTTCTCGAATCAATAAAAGGCCAGTTTTCCTTTTTAGTCCATTTTGATGTTTGGGCTCTGTCCTATTGTGTCTAAAATTGGATTTAAATATTTATTAACTTCCTAGATAATTACTCTCGTGTGACCTGGCTTTACTTAATGAAGAATCATTCTGAGTTGTTTTCTCATTTTAATGCATTTGAGCTGACATTAAAACAGAATTTGATGTCTCTGTGCATACATTGAGAAGTGAAAATCCTAAAGCACTTTTCTTATTCTTTTCATACTTACATGATTTAGTACATGTTTTGTTTGTGATGTTCATGCTTAAATAACCATATTAGATCCTAAATGTCTCAAATATATCTTTCTAGGTTACTCTCATCTTCAAAAAGGGTATCAGTGTTGTTGTCCTGGTCTTAACAAATATCTTATGTCTGTTAATGTTACTTTTATAAAATATACCTTGTTCTTCCCTCCATCTTCTACGTCTTCATTACAGGGGGAGGATGATGATATGTTACTCTATACTATCACATATCAATTGTCTAATGTTTATATATCAATCGCCTATATTCTCACATTTGCTAGTGCGCCGCCACCTCCACCACCACCACTCCTACATCCTATTTGACTTTATTTTAGACGGTGAGATCCTCCTACTACGTGTCTTGCACCAGTCTCTTCTTCATCCTTGCATCTAGTCTCAAGTGATCTTGATCTTCCTATTACTCTTCGAAATGTTGAACATCAAAGTACTAATTCTATTTCGTCTTTGTTTCTTATGATCACTTGTCATCTTATTGTTCTTTTGTTGCCTTCCTCTAAAAATTGATCATAATGTCTTGCCTCATCCATGTTGGCATGATGTTATGATAGAGGAGATGAATGCCTTAGATATTAATGGTATTTGAGATTTAGTGCACTTACCTACAGGTAAAAAGACTATTGGTTGTAAATGGGTGTTTGCTATTAAAGCCAATCGTGATGGGTCTATGGCTTGGCTTAAAGCCCAGTTAGTGGCTAAAGGCCAAACCTATGAAGTGAATTATTCTAACACATTTTTCTCTTGTAGCTAAACTAACATATGTTCACTTATTCATATCTTTGGCAGCTATTCATAGTTGGCCTCTCCATCAATTAGATATCAAAAATGTCTTTTTACATGGAGAATTTCATGAGATGATATATATGAAGCAACCATCTAATTTTTTTTTCTCAGGAGTTCGGTAAAATTTGCCATCTTCGCAAGTCATTATATGAGTTGAAACAAAGTTCCCATGCGTGGTTTGAAAAATTTAGTTAGACAATTGAATAGTTTGGACTGAAGAAGAGCAAATCTGATCACTCAGTATTCTATAGACAATTTGAATCTGACCTTATCCTTTTGGTTGCTATATTATTGATATCGTCATTACATGGAGTGACATTGTAGGGATTTCATCTCTTAAGTCCTTCCTTCACACCTATTCTAACATAAAAGATTTGGGGATGCTGAAATATTTCTTCGGAGTTGAGGTGACAAGGAATAAGAAAAGCATCTACTTGTCTCAGAAAAAACATGTACTTGACTTATTAATTGACACAAGAAAATTAGGAGCTAAGCCATGCAATACATCAATGATTCCTAATTTGCAACTTAACAGAAGATGGTGACTTATTTGAAGATCCTAAGAAATATAAAAATTGGTTAGGAAGTTGAACTATCTAACAATGATTCATCATAATATTGCATACTCTATTAATATAAGTTAATTCATGTCTTTTCCAACAGTTCATCATTGGGTTGCTTGCTACCATATATGATTTCTATTTTCTACCATATATCTCGTATCTGATTATATAAACATTTTCAATGCAAACACAACTTGGCTTGAACTAGATTTCAAATAAAAATTCCCAAATTTCTCGAGTTGGTGAGATGCAAAACCAAATATAAGACTGAAATCCATTGTGTTAGGACCCCGGGATAAACCTCAAGAAAGATTTAAACATTGGTTGAACAACAGACGAGGAAATTAAAATTTTCTTAAATAAAGAATGACAGGTTAAATGCAATGATGGTCATCCAACTTCACACTTAATGCAGTTTGGATATTAAACTTCAATGTATTTCTTTTTAGTAGCCTAACTTTGATTTTGTTTCAAAAATAGTACTGCCAAAAGTTTTTAGTCCTCCAAATTTTACTTCGAACCCATTTTAATTTCTCAATCTCTTTATCTTTCAAATTTAGTCCAAAAATTATTTTTTAAAAAAAATTGAAGTTTACCTTCTAGGCTCGGATAGCACTCAATATAACTTTGCTCTTACTAAGTGGAATTAAAATAATTTCCAATGTTTTCCTTATTTTCTATAAATGTATGGGCTTTTTTTGCAAAAAAAATAATAATAATAATTTTGGATTAAAATAGTAACTCTAGATTGTTCAAGCACTAAAAAAAATTTTAATTGACTGTTGTGAAACTAAATAAAAATTTGGTATCTAAAAAGATACAATTTAAAGTTTGGTAATTGAATTGAAACAAAGTTAAAGTTCGTTATCCTTCCTTGCATTTGACCCAAAGAATGACCCAATCTTTGTCATGCCTAGGCTGGTTCTAATAACTAAAATTTGCATATTTTTAGGTGACTAAGTGATACAATTTAAATAAAAAAAAAAATACCAAACACTTCTAATAATTACAAGCATAAAATCATTGATACTTACATCTTTCATTATATCCTCATGCAGAAGTTTGGCCTTTTGTTCAAGCTCCACCTATCAAATAATGTAATCCTAATAATTTTTGGATCTCATATTCCAAAACAAAGAGCAAACAAAGTTGTCCAGCAATATAAGAGTGTTTATATTCTAACATAATAGGCATCAGATCTTCCTTCTATATCAACATGTCACTTTGTGTCGTAAGGAAATGATGAAGTTAACATAATAACATTGTACTAATATTGTGTTTATATTCATTCCTTTTTGCATTTGCATAAAAGGACTCGTAACAAACCATGGAATACTTACTCCACCTAGACCACCTTAAAATTCTTTGCCAAAAATTGAAAGAAAGAGTGGGGAAAATACATTATACTATCAAAGTCACAATTCCATTTTTTTTCTTTGGTTCACCATTTTCTATATGTTGGTTTATCTCCACCCTTAATTTGAAAGTATAAGGATGTATAAATTTAAGCTAATCAAGCTCCACTCCAATAGCAAGAATAAACAACACAAAACAGAGTCCAACAATTTCAACATTTGACCGAAAAATCTCATGTACCTAATAATGTATATAGAAATTTAAAATATTACACGATGTATGACTTTATTTGCATAAATTGGAAAAAAAATGCTTTTATTTCCTAACATTTAATGCATATAATCATAAGAGATATGTACAATATAGATCCTTAAAGTCAAATAATTTCTTCCCTACTTGCAATAACCAGAACGTAATTTGTTATATTTACTATTTTACACTAGCTATTTAAAGGAAAATGCTAATTCAAGTTGGAAACTAAGTTTATCCAAGTTGGAATTTCAGAATAGTCAAATCTCTAACTTAAGCTTGTAAAAGCAGCCAACTCAAGTTGAGTCAAGCTCAAGTATCCCAAGCATATACCATAATGTCGAGTTAGAGCATGAGAAATGAATGCAGATTTAGTTCAAGTTGAGTTTTAAGCTCAATTTTTCAAACTGAACTAAGGATATACTATGGTTGCTTGACCTGACTCCATCAAAGACCTTTCAATTAGTTACCAATACTAAACTTGGTGACAGGATCTGCATTTGATATTTCTCTGAACTAGTTTCCTTTGCATATTCAATGCAAATCATTCCTTATTTATAGTATATTAATTAAACTATTACATTAAATTATACTTTTACATTTAAATTAGAAATATTAAACAAAACATTAACTCATAAAGAAATCTCTCCCTCCCTCACCTATTTTTCCCCACCTTACTTTCTTGGTTATCCTAAGATTTTAAATACAATCATAGGTCATCACTATAATTCTTAGAATGAAATAAAATTATTTTCATGTCACTACCTATGATTTCAAAAACAATTTTTTCAATTTTGATCAAATTTGAAGGAAATATATAGTCTTGTTTTTTAGGTATTAATTTGACATGCTACTTATTTTTTTCTTGTAAAACTGTAATAAATGTTTAGGAATATGCTATCTAGTCTCTTATGTAAGTGGTTTATGTTAAGGTGTCAAGTTGACCCAATCAAAGTAGAAAACATAATCTGAAATTAAATGATATTAAAATGTTCATATTATATATAGATTTTAATTAACTTAATTTTAATTAATAGTTAACATGTATATAACCAAATTAACCAATTCTTGTAGAACATTAAGTTTCTCAAGTTTAGTTCTTAAAGGAATAGGATTAGTTAATTAGTGAATAATTAAAACTCTGAAGGATGTTTTTGTCAATTTTGCCCCCCTTCCCCTACTTTTACATACAGTAAGATTAAGATAAGATATTTAACCATGAACAAGGTGGATCTAAAAACTTTGTTATTGCGTGCCAAAATCCATGCTTCCAAATACACGCATGCATCATTGACCTTGCTTTTGAGAAAACTAATGAAAATGCTATTTTTTTATTTATCATTTTATTTTCAGAACAACTTCATAATTTAAAATGGTTTTGTAAATTTCTTCTCAAAGTCAAATAAAGTAATTAACTACAAAGTTAATTCATCTCATTTATTATTTTTTTTAGGTTGTGTGCATAGACATAAAATCTATTATCTTAATTTGATTTTAAACAAAAATCTTTCATTTTTTAGATTAAAACGGGGGTGACCATGCATTGATCCTTGTCATACTTAAAAATGAATTATTAAGTGCAAACTTTGTTACAAGTTGCCGAAGACTTACAACAGTTGGCTTTGGTAATAAGCCCTTTTCCACTATTTGTTTCAATTCATTAATCTCCTCCTGCAAAAAATATAACACAAAGTTTAAAACCCTCTCTTAGGGCAAAAAAAATTACGGAAGAATCCAGTCAGGTCCTATATTAAGAGGATGAGATGACTCTATCACCTTTCTACAAATACATGTAGTAAATAGGAGATATATAAAATCAGAAAAAAATAAATAACAAGAACAATGCTAAAGAAATTAACGGAAATTTTTCTTTTGAGAAAAGTTTGCTTAAAAATCTGAAGAATCCAACATTAGGGGGTTAAATATACCTGTGGTAACTAAACTTTCGCTTTGCTGCAATTTGTGTACTAAACTTCAATTTGTTTTTTAAATACCAAATTTCTAGTTAGATTTCACCAATAAATCACTTGATGGAGTTTTGATGACATGTCGTCCGGAGAATGAATATTCCATAAATATTTGCCACATTATCTTCTACCTCAAATTAATATAGGATTAAATGTCTATATGGTCACCAAACTCTAATTTTATTTCAATTTGGGTACTCAATTTATATTTATATCTTTTTAGTACTAAATGTTCTATTTAAACATCTATGATTCATCGAACCTTAATTTTTTTTTTTTTTTTTGAACATGGATTCATCGAACCTTAATTTACTCCACAATCTATGATATTTAAATAATAATATGACGTGCATTTAATTTTAATTTAAATAGAACATTTTATCTTAAAAAATATAACTAGAACCCATTTCTATTATCTAAACTTTATTTTTTCAAAAGTAAAACATACATTTAAATCACTTAACTTTATTGTTTTACATAAACATAAAATTTAGTAATTTTATCTATTTAAATAGGTTTTATTATGGGTAAATTACTAAAATTCCCATGAGGTTTAGTCAAATACATTAGTCAATCCCTCCTTTTTGGAAAATACATTATGACATCCTTAAGGTTTGTTTATGTTACAGTAATTCATCCTTTAGTTAATTTTGTTGTTAATTATGGACTAAAGTGTAATCTTTATAACACAAAATATTTCCTTTCAGTCCTTAAACTTTAGTCTTACTACATTTATACATTTTTTACTTAGTTATCATTTATATCACTTTTTAAGAAATTCACATTAAAAAATAAATTATTGTATTTTTAAATTTTCATATTTAAAAATAAAAAATATAAATAAAAAACCATTTTATATAAAAAAAAATTCACATTTTAAATTAAAAATTATAAAAAAAGATATTACGATATGATTATGATAAAAATTCATTACAAAATTTTTTAGTTTTTATTTAAATAAATTTTAGATTCTATGTTTTTGCTAACTTAATTGGTCAGATCTTCCAAAAATGTCTATTTTCATTTAGATTTACCCCTTATCAATATTTTTGAGTTTCTTAAATTATTTTAAAAATTTACTCAAAACTTATATTATGAAAACTTATTAAAAAAATTTAACTCAAAATTTTAATTATGGGTGAACCTAAATGCAAAAATTAATATTTATGAAAGACAATCACATAAATTATCAAACAAAATAAGAAGTATATTTTATTTAAATTAAACAAAATAAAAAATTATGTAACTAGTAAATTTTTATCATTTTACGTTACAAAATTACATTTTAGTCCATAAACTAACGACAAAATTAACAGAATGATGAATTAGTATAACAAAAACAAACCTCGAGATGTCATAATGCATTTCTTAAAAATGAGGGATCGACTAATATATTTGACTAAACCTCATGGGGGTTTAATATATATTATTTTAAGTGAGGTGGAAGATAAAATTGTGAATATTCTTGTGAAATTTACTCGTGAAAATTATATATTAATATCATAATTTGCTGGGATATAAAATATACCTAATGTATTAAAAAGTTAAATATTTATATGATTAGAATAAATTAATTCCTCAAAGAATCAGGATTAATTAAGTTATAATTTTAATTTAAATATTTAAATAGAATGTTTGGTATTAAAAAGAAATAAATTGAAATTCAGTATCCAAATCGAAACAAAATTCAAAATTTGGTAACCGCACATGCATTAATCCATATTATTTTAAATGATGTGGAAAATAACATTGCGAATATCTGTGAAATATTATTTTCTATGGTTGCCACACCATCAAAACTCCACCAAGCAACTGACACATGAAATCTAAATAGAAGTTTGGTAAATAAAAAAATTGAATCAAAGTTTAGCACCCAAATTGCAATAAAGTGAAATTTTGAGTACCATAGGTACATTTAACCCCAACATTTTGCATAGTCAAATTTCAAGACAATATGGTCAAAATTGAGACTGCAAATTTTGGCAAATCGTTAATCCAGCAAATTCCCTCAAAATAAGCCTACCTAAAAGGAGAGATTTTGTAAAATTCCCCATTTGAATAAGATGACAAATCATGAACTTTTTTTATTCCAAAATTCCCCTTCAACTCCATGGATTTTGGCTAGATATGAAGCAAGTGAAATAGTTCATATCAACTCTCGTCTCTCTAAACTTATATTTGAACTATAAATCCAAAATTCCGTAATGGGAGAAAGCGCCCCACTGCAAACTCCTATCTCTTTAAATTATAAATGTTATAATTTTTATTACACTCTCCACACTTCGCACCCCTCTCCTCCTACAATCCTAAATATGTTATGGATTTACAAACTAAATAATTCTTGATCTAATTTATTGAACTTAATTCTATTATGCCCTGATAAAGAATTTATGGTTTTTCTCTACTAAATTATCAATATTACTAAACTTGGTCTAAAAATTAAATTAAATTAGACAAAATTTTATCACTATAGAAAATTTTGTAGCTTAATAAATTTATTCTATTTATTCTTTTACCACTTCAATTTGAATATTTTTTCTATTTTTAAGAGATCCTCAGTCATAATAACTCAAACTCCTTTGGTTTTGGGCAATGGAAAAAAAAAAAAGAAATGTCTACATACAAATACATACGAGTTTATATTGATATTTTTATATTAATACACATTGGCCCCACTACTAAGAGGGATGGATCTACAAAAATTTATTAGTGGTGCCAATTTACTAAGTGATTTTTTATGAGTTTGCGCATATACACTTACATGTGCACAATTTAAAAAATATATATTTAAAATACATACTTTTGGTCTATAATATTATTTTAACATAATGGTATATGTTAAAATGATTGTAAAAATGTTTTGTTTCAATAAAATTATATTTATAAAAAAGTAGTTTTAACATATTTAAACAATTTACTACATTATTTTATAAAAAAAACTGAGATAGAAGCAAAAATATTATAATGTGTAAATAACAGTAGGAAAAATCTAAAATAAATTTTAGAATATAGACTTTTTTAAAATTATTAAATGGTTCTATTTTTATTTTTAAACAAAAATATCTAATTTTTTAAATTGAGCAAGTTTTTTATATTAAAATCATAGTTTTATATAGAGTTTAAAAAAACTAATAAATTATAAAAATTGAATTATATCATTTATTTTTTTTCTTAAAATACATGCATATATACCAGATCTATTATTTTTATTTAATTGATATAAAAATTAATTAATTTTTAATCAAATATAAATTGAATATAGTTTTACGTTTTCTAGATTTAAAAAACAAATTTAATTAGTTTTAATAAAAGTGTGGTAAGAAAGGATAATATTTAATTTTTATGAAAAGGTATGAACTGAAAATTTTTGGTTTTTACTAATTTAAGACAAATTGGACGCTATAAAGATAGACTTTAAAAAACTGGAGGCAACAAGTAATTTTTTATAATATTTTAAAGGACAACAGAGCATTAAAAAATGGCCAATACTGTGTGTATAGTCCATTTTGCAATGGAAAATAGGGGAAGCAATCCAAGACTAAGGCGATTCAAGGCTCCTAGGCGATTGTGGTGGCTGAATCGGCTACGAAATGGTGGAATCAGCTGATTATTTTCCAATACAGTGGTGACATCCTATGTAGGATTTGGTTGCAGAGAAAAAAAGAGGGAGAAAAAGAGTCCTACACATTATTCTAGGATATGTGGTTGTTTACCTTTTGAATTAAAAAAATATCTTTCATTGTATTTTTTTTTAGATATGTAATTGTAAGTTATCTTTAATTGTAGGCATTTAGTTTACAAGTTTATCCAGAGCTATATTTAATTGTAGTTATTTTATTTGTACATTGTAAATTCTAAATATATTATTTACTTTTAAATTAAAAAATAATATTATTTTATTTTTCATCATTATAATTATGTGACAATTTTATTTTCTATAAAAAAAAAGCTATAAATGATATTTTTATTTTTTTTGTCTTCAAAATACTAATTTTATTATAATAAAATTACATCATTATTTATTTAAGATATACAAATAAAAAAAATCTGACAAAATTGTAGTAGATTTTTTTTATAATTATTTACTTACAAAAAGTATTGCATATTCTTTTATGTCAATATAATATCTTAGTTAATATTTGTTCTTATGTTATAATTTTTTGATTATTTTTACTTAAATTTATGTTTTTAAGTGCAAATAATAATTTTTAAAGCAGTTATTAACTTAGTATATTAGATACTAAAGTTTATTTTGCATTTCTTATTAATTTGGCTCATTTTATTGATTATTTTTTACAATTCATGGTAGCGGCCAATAGTACGGTCCAATTCAGCCCGATACTGTTACACCATTTTCGATGCAGAAATGGATCACAAAACCAACATTTAAAACCTTGAGGGGCAGTGGGAGGCAATGGGGGCGCCCCATTGCCTCTGACTTGCCCCCACCCTAGATCTGTCCCTGGCTGCTAGAAATTTGTGATTCACCACTGTATCTAAGACAAGTGTGACAGTTACTAGACAAGGTACACATCATCCAAATCAGGAAACGATACCATTTGCCGCATTTTTATGTGCCATGTCACATCATTTAGCACTTAGCTAATATTCCTACAGTTGGAAAGTTTCAAAATAATTTAGCATAACAAAGATGTAGTGGAGCATTAGATGACAATTAGTTTAGAATCCTTGCAATGAGAAGATGTTGATTACCTCATGAAATTCCCCTTCAGACAACATTGAAATGCTAACACTGTTTGGAACATTGAAAACCTTTAGTACAATTTCACCATTGTTCTTCCCAGTTGTTGAAGTTTGCTTCATCCCTGAGAATATAGAAACAACAAGAGAAATTGAAAGTATGAAAAAAGCACAATTAATACCAACAGTAAAAGAAAAATTATTTGAATGACAATTGCCACAGCTTGTTAAAGATCAACTATCAGCTTTATGCAATTAGGAATCAGTTAAAAAAAATGCCTTAAAGGGAACCCAAACAAATCAAACCAAAATACAAGCCCCTGCCACCTAGCTATGCTGTATTGAGATAGAATGCTCAGGCAAAAATACCTACCTGTTACTTGCACAAGCTGGTGAGACTTTCTCTGCATGCAATCTCTTGGGTCATTTTTGACTCTCACAAAACTTCCCAAGACCTTCTTTTCAAAACTTTCTGGATCATTTAACAGCTGCTCCACTAAGCCTCTCCTTAAGTAGACAAGTTTGATATTCTCTGAAACAATAGATGCAAAACAGCTCTCTTTGGCAAATGGTGCTTCCATTTCCAGAGACTTCCGATCAGAGTTAACAATTCTCTGCTTCTTGGGACTTTTTAAGGTTTTTTCGTTTTTCGTATGGGCACATTTCTCTATTTTTATCCAATTTTCATCCTCATCTGAATAATCTAGATTCTCAACAAAATGAGCTTCCAGAAGGTTATATATTTTATTCTTATTCACAAATCTCCTCCTAAAAACTGAATACAGCTTTTCATCACAAAGAATTCTCTTCCTTTTCCTAGGATCAAAAAGTCTCTTTCCCCTAATATATTCAGAGATGATTGAATGAACATCATATTGTGATAACTCTTTCGTGGTATCTTTACCAAGAGATTTAAGAAACTCAATCAGAGGCTTTGATCCCCATCCTATAAATTCAACCGCCTTTGTCCCCTTCCGTTTTCTAATTTTTTTAAATTCTTCAGTATCATCCAGATCACTATCAGAGGATATCAGTTCAATTTTTTTTTTCCCTTCACCAATTGTACTTGACTTGAAGCTACACTTGGAAAAATTACCCTTTTTCAGCTTGTCATCTGCTGAATAGACATCATCCAAACTCAAGCCTTCTTCTTCCTTTATGATATCCCAATACTCCAAGAACAGGCATTCATATGTGTTTCGATCTCTCAAGTCTATCTTGCCCTGTAAATAAAAATTATAGTAAACAAGAGACAGTCATCCCCATTACTGCATTTGGACCCGATCAAAACAGAATAAAACTCGTCATGAAAAAGAAAACAGACATGCTATTAAAATTCTAACAATCTTAGTTATCATCTATAGTCATTATTTGAATTTGATTAGATTCTAGGCCTACAACTACCTGAACATTTATTACAAATTTCTTTCTTTTCCTCATTATTGGCTGGCCTGCATTTTCAAAACTTAATTTGATAACAACATATTTTAGGCTAAATGTTGATAAACAAAAGAAGTCTTAGTTTCCATATATAGAAAGAAAGTTTTGACAGGGATTAACAAATCTGTTATTACAAGGATTGCTTATGCATTAACTGAGGCTTATCACGTCAATTTTTATAAATTCAATTAACATCTGGCTTAATTATCTTCCAATCAATGAATGGTTAGATACATTGTGGAAATAATTTGCGTCAAAATATTTGAATCGAGAGTAGAAGGACAAAAAACAGGTATAGAAGGATAAACTATTATCTCTACGTCCCTACTGCTTTTTCATTCAAACGTAAACAAGCAGACAGAAATTAAACAAGTTATTGATATGCATCATAATTAACTTTAGATGCGGTATATGCTCTAAGGCAACTCCATTACATTCTCTCTCGCATCCCCTAAGCTTCTGTGCATAGTTATAGGTAATTAATTCTTGTATTCGTCTTTTAAAACTGTCCAAGTAAATGCTTCCACTGAAACCACAAGAAGCCTAGATACAACATTTTAATATACTTCTAACCTTTTTATTTACCACCATAAGCAGTGAGCTACACTATTATGTTCCTGTATTATGCTGGAAACTTATAAGGGGCAAGATGTATGCCTGAGATAAGTAGCAATTAATAACCAACTCTAACTTGCAACCTGGAAAAGTGGAGTAATTAAGAATTGAAATCTATCTCCAGCCTTACAAGATTATGTACATACCTTGTCAGTTTCCAAATCCTCTTTTTCTTCTACCAGCAATACGAGTTCTAAGCACTCACTGCACAGTCCTTTATCCCCTCTAACATGTGCAAACTCCGCAAGTTCGACGCATTGCCCACATACAGCATTAGGACAACAATAGCAGTAAAACTTTGGGGACTTGTGGCATTCTAAACAAGAATGTCGATCTGAAAAATACATCAATTGCAATTATAGTGGCATTTGGCTTTTAAATAAATTCTCTACTTAAAAATAAGTAATTTGAAGCTCCATTTTCTCACTAAAAATAACTTGCCTATGGAAGATTAGGGCATATACCTGAGAAATTAAATTACTTTCTATCACTTGGTTGCAACACTAAAATCTAGTAGAGATTTTTTTTTTTTTTTTTTTTTTTTTGGCATTTGAAATGCATTAGCAAAAAATTTTTCTGCTTCAATGAACAAGAGCACAACAACAGCTTGAACCTATGAGGATCTTACATTTTTCCATTTGATCTAAAAAAAATAAAAAAACAACACCAGAAAGAAAAAGACAAGAAAGTTGCATCAACCAAGGTCCAAGACTAGAGAATGTATGATGATTCTCCATAGGAGGGGTCTTCCTATTCTTTTCATGGAGCAAAAGCCCACAAATGATTTTCAAGCTTTCAAAACATAAAAAAACCCCTATTTTCCTTAAAAATGACTTCTTGCTTTCAAACCATTAAAAAACATAAAGACCTACCTACATGGAGGCTATGTTACTAGACTTGCATAATAATAATACATGCTAAAACAAAAAATTGATTAAAAAATGATAAAGTCTCATGCCATATCACAATCATGAACAACTTTGAGTAGCTTACCACAAGTCCAGTGTTTTCCAGTTGTTACCAAGGAATCATCCAGTTCCACACATTCTGGATGATAAACCTTCAGACAATCACTGAAGAGAGGAGGCGAGTTACTAATGTAATCTAGGAACCACTTTATGTTGAGAAAACATGAAATGATGAATCCAAAAGAGTTGTCAATTTCAACATATACATATGCACAATAACACATAGGTACAAAAACACAAAAGGCGAATTTCAAGGGCTTGAATTTGCCTTTTGTGTCTTTACGCATGCGTGCAAGTACTCTGTGTGTGTCCGTGCACGCACAAGTACTATGTGTGTGCACGCACGCGCATACAACACACACACAAAAGGCAAATTCAAACCCCTGAAATATATAGGTGTATGTGTGCGCCACAAACACAAACCTGTGAAATATTTGTGTGCATGTGTGAATTTTGATAAAACAATGTTATCCTTTTTGTGATTATTGAAGTGAGTGGAGGCAACATATGCACAAGCACATGAAAATAGAGACACATTCACATGCTTACATAACCCGCAACTTCACAAAACCCACCTCACAGACACAAATAAAAATGAAAACATATTAGTTGTTCACAAACAAAATTCATTCTTTTGTACTTTAATAAACTTCATTTTTCTCTCCATACAACCTCTCAAAGGTGTTAATACAAATAAGGAACACTACCAGTGTTTTAAATACCAACTTCTCACTATAATTTTTACAATTTTCTATTAATTTTGTCTAAGCACAAGCTAATATCATGAACCTCATGTTACGTGATTGACTGGATGATAAAATAAAAGGACTAGATATGACAAGAACCCAAATTTATCCTTCCAATTATTGCACCAAGGACAGGTTAGGAATCATAAAATCCCTTCTTGTATCCATTGAACCAAAAGGGCAAACTGAAGACATGATACACATGATCTATGCTGAAGTCCGACTTCATAGAGCCAAATTATATGGCTTTAACTTACAAGAATTATCCATCTGTGTTTGTCTATGACGGTTCAGAAAGCCCCATATTGTACAAAGTTTTAACAGATTATGAGTACAATTTTCTAGAAATCTATGCCATCATTGTTTGCTCAACCCAGAATTTTCTGCAGGAAGCTTAAGATGATGTTGTGACACTACAGGCTCTAAACTTGTTCATTCTCAAGTTGCAAACTTGTACTTGATGTCACAAAAATGAATGTTTTAATATAAAGTCAAAACTGGTTGGTCTCAGAATAAGTAAATATTTTTTTTTGAACTGATTATAAGTAAATATTAGGACAATACCAATAGGTCTAAATATTTCAGATTATAAAAATGTGCAAACATTATTCGGACAAAAGATTTCAAGATATAGATCACACGCAGAAATCCATAAATTGAAATTAACACAAAAATAATAATAACAATAACATAATACCGAAACAACATGACCAAATTAGAGACATGGTCCTACGCAATGGGCATTGCTCATCCAGATACATATACAAGCAAAACTAAAATGTCGTTGGTCGACCACTTTCATTAACTTACTTATTTGGTTTAATTTGAAAGCAAAAAGAATAGCTTCTGAAAGTTAAATTAAATTGTCTCACTTCCCAACTATTTGGTTTAATTTGAAAGCAAAAAGAATAGTTTCTCAAAGTTCTATTAAATTGTCTCACTTCCCAACTATAACGTATGTACCATAAAAATGAACCAAAAACTGTACTTTGCACAGTTCTAAATTAATCCAGAGGCAAGGCAACAATAATATTAATAAACAAAATAAAAATATACAAATTCGTCAAAGCAAGGTCGAAGACGGCAGTCAAACTCCAAACATCAGAGAGTCTTAAAGGACAAAAATAACCTTTTAAGTAAGCCAATAGAAGAAAAAAAACGTGTTGACTAGCGCAGACTAACAACAAAAAGAAAAAAGAAAAAAGAAAAGGGGATATTTTTGCAATGCAAAGCGAAAACGGAAGAAAAAAAGGGAGGGACTGTGAAAAGGAAAACTGACCTATGTTCGCAGAGAATTAGGTTTCCACCATCTTTGCAAACGAAACACCAATCTTCACAATCCCTTTCTTTCACAATCTCTTTCTTCTTTTGCTTTTGGTTCTTTCTGCCTTTCATTGCAGAAGATGCAAATTTTATCTATAAACTCGCTCTTTTTTTTTTTTCTCTGGACAAATTTTAGTTAAAATTCACTAGTAGCGCTAGTCAAATGATGAGAAAGGAAGAAGAAAACTTTCATAATGACACCACCACAGAAGTAATTAAGGCTCGCGTTCAGCTTCTGTAATTTCTCATTATTCCCGATAATGCCACGTCTCAAAACCTGTGTCACTACCTTTCGACCTAAATCACTTGCGTCAATTTGGGTAAAAGAATTTTCCACTTTTTATCCTCTCGGGAAAAAGAAAATTGGAAATGGAATGACTTTTATAGCCCAAAAAATATATATATATTGCAATGCCTTAACTTTTCGATTTTTTTTTTGTTATTCTAGTGTTTGAATTTTTTTTCCATTAAGACCCGTTTGTTTGTTGTTCATTATTTTCTAATATTTGGATTATTAAAAAATAAGTAAAATAAAAATAAAATATTAGTTAAAAGAAAATAATTAAAAATTCGGACCCCTTCTCAAAAATGCTTCCCAATAGGAGCAAGATACTCTTAAAAAATGGAATGACAATGATATGCAAGCACGTTGCATTATGTGGGCTTCCATGAGCACCGAGATCCATCGGCAATATGAGAAGTACACAAGTGCTAAGGGAAATCCTACTACACCTATAGAGTTGTTTGGTGAGCATAATAGCACCGCTATGTATGAGATATCTAAGTGGTTGTTCTGCGCTAAGATGAGAGAGAGAAAGGAAGTGGAAGCCCATGTGAACTCCATGATTAGATTAATAGAGGAGTTAAAGAGTCTAGACTTCACAAAGGGCTTCCACCTCCAAGTGGATTTGATCATTCAATCTCTTCTTAAATCTTTCGGGCAAACCATCACCAACTTCCATATGAACAAGATTGAATGCACTCTTGCGGAGCTAATGAACATGCTCATGACGGCCCAAAAGGCTATCCAATGGAGCAAAAGGAAGGAGGTTGCACTTATTGCCACTTTTAGTAGGACTAAGAAGAAAGGCAATAAGAAAAAGAAAGGCAAGACAAGTGTTGTCAAGCCCACGGGAGATATAGCCAAGAATAAAGGCAAAGCCATCGTGAGGGAAAAGCAAGGCAAAGAAAAGTGTTTCTACTGCCAAGGTGAAGGATATTGGAAGAGAAATTATCCTAAGTACCTTGAGTCCCTCAAGGCTAAGGGAAAGGATAAGGATGGAGAATGTGAGACTTTCTCTAATTTATTTGCTTCTAAATGTTCTAAGAGCTCATCTAATGCATGGGTATTGGATACCGGTGCAAGTTCTCACATTTGTTTGTCCTTACAAGATCTAGCAAATGAGAGAAGGTTGAGGCCGAATGAAGTGACCTTAAGACTTGGAAATGAAGCAAATGTTGCGGCCAAGGCTATAGGATCCATTTCAATTGATTTGTATAATCAAGTTTTGTTATTGGATGATGTATTATATATATTTAATGCTTATAAGAACATTATCTCTGTCTCTAGTTTGACTAGTAGGGGTTATGAATTCCATTTTGGTAGAGATGTATGTAAAATTCATTTTGGAAATAAATTGATTGGCATGGGTTATTTAATACATGATTTATATTATATTTATAATGTGTCCAATAACAATGTGCCTCTAACCAATGTGAATGCGATGCTAATTGAGAATACCTCTAACTCGAAATATTTGTGGCACTTGAGATTATATCATATTGCAGAGGATAGGATCATGAAGTTAGAAAAGATGGGAATCTTGAGCAATCTTGAATCTGCATATGATCCAACTTGTGAGGCTTGTTTTCAAGGCAATATAACTAGATCACCATTTGTTGGACAAATGGCAAGAGCCAATGATATATTAGAAATCATACATAGTGATGTATATAGGCCATTTAGTGAAATGGCTAGAGGTAGTTTCTACTACTTTATTACCTTTATAGATGATTTATCAAGGTATAGGCATTTTGTTTCTTATGAAGAACAAAAGTGAATCCTTTGAAAAGTTCAAAGAGTTCAAGGCCCAAGTAGAGAACCAAACTGGAAAAAGTATTAAATCTCTAAGATTGGATCGAGGAGGTGAGTACTTGAGTACCGAGTTCATTGAGTTCCTTAAGGAACATGGCATTGTATCACAACTCACACAGGAACATGGCATTGTATCACAACTCACACCGCCTGGAATACCACAATTGAATGGTGTGTCCGAGAGGCGAAATCGTACTTTATTAGATATAGTATGATACATGATGAGCTACATCGATCTTCCCATATCACTTTAGGATTTCGCACTCCAAACGGCCTGCTACATCCTTAATCATATTCCATCCAAGTCCGTCTCTACCACACCATATGAGATATAGCATGGTAAGGCACTAAGTCTTAAACATGTTAAGATTTGGGGGTACCCAGCTTTTATCAAAAAGCTGAAATCGGACAAGTTGGATGCGAAATCGATTAAAGGAAGGTTTGTTGGATATTCTAAAGAAAGTTTAGGGTATTGCTTTTATCTTCTTGAAAGTTTAGGGTATTGCTTTTAACTTCCTGCTGAACAAGTTGTTGTTGTAAGCAAATATGTTATATTCCTTGAGAAAGAGTTTATTAAGGAAGGTGGCAAAAGAAGGAAGATAATGTTAGATGAGGAGTCATCTAAAGAAGCCCAACAAATTGATCAAATAGACATTGATCAACTCGAGGAGCCTATTCTAATTGAGAATATCATCACACTGACTTCTAGAAGGTCTAGTAGGATATCTCGTCCTCCGGAGAGATACGGTTTTCTCCATGATATGCAGGAATTGCATGTTTATAAAGAAAGCATTCATATTGATGATCCTACTACATATAAAGAAGCTTTATATGATAAAGATTCTTCAAGATGGCTTGAGGCAATGAGAACTGAAATGGATTCCATGTATGCAAACTAAGGCTGGACACTTATTAATCCACATGAGAGTATTGTACCTATTAGATGTAAATGGATCTTCAAGAGAAAAATTGGTGCAGATGGGAAGGTAAAGACCTTCAAAGTTAGGCTTGTAGTAAAAGGGTTTCGCCAAAGGCAGGGGGTTCACTTTGAGGAGACCTTCTCACCGGTAACCATGCTTAAATCCATTCAGATTCTTCTTGCTATTTCCGCACACTATAATTATGAAGTTTAGCAAATGGATGT
>CATIWO010603451.1:0-21293 GCA_949673435.1 Macaranga tanarius | reverse complement strand
AGTTATTATTGATTATTATTATGATGTTCAAGGCAGTTTTATGGATGTTTCTATGAGTATTTAAAGAGATAGCTATTGTTCCCACTTTAAAGTATTGTATTTAAAGTTAGTCCACTCACTGAGTATTTTTGTACTCACCCTCTTTTGTTTTTAAAATATTTTTAGATCTAGCAAAGTAGTTTCAGCAGTAGCTAGTAGATCAGTTTGGTGCCCACCGGTGTCTAGTAGAGGTTGAGCCAATAAACTCAGACTTTTGGACTTTGGTATTATTAAGTTCGTATTTAATATATATATGTAGATGGACATGTATTATGAAGAATATGAGATTGTTTAAAAAGATTCGTATTATGTATAATGACAGTTTTATTTTAAGTCCATCTGGATGAATGAGGTTTTAAGATAATATGTATGGTATCAGCAGTAGGTCGCATCCGACTCGATAGCTAGAGGAGCGGGTGTGACATTAAATGTGAATTGAATATGAGAATGATGTTTTGAATTAAATGCGAGAATTATGGTTGTAAAGATGAATGTGATGATTGTGATGGGGTGTAAGTATTGAGGATATACATCCATATATGTTATTGTTAGCAATTGTTAGATTGCTATTAATATTATGAGATGTGAAAATGTTGTGGATTGTTTGAAAGATGGTAAAATGTGCTATCAGATTGAAAGCACGGGCTGAAACACGGGCGTGTCTCAGGCCGTGTGCTTAGACACGAGTTATTTTGGATTAGACATGGCCGTGTATTCTTATGTGATTTTAGACAGTGTTGAATACGGGCAAAGACACGAGCATCTCCTTGACCGTGTGTACATGTGTGATTTTTGGCAGAATGGAACACGGAAAAAGACACGGGCGTATCCTTAGCCATATGTGTTTGTATGTTTGTATAAGTTTTTACAGTGTTGAACACGAGCTGAGACACAGGTGTGTATATGGTCGTGTCCTGTGTACATTTTAGGACAGTGGTGAACACGGTTTGGAACACGGGCCTGTTCAGGACCGTGTAGCCTAATAATTTTGTTATTTAATATTTTCTTTTTAATTAGTTCTTGAGAAGAACTATATGTACACTTATTTTAATAATTACTTATTGAGTCGCAAGCACATTCATTTACAATTGTGGTTTTTCAGGCTTTGACAAATAGCCTAGTTTGAGGCTTGTTGATAGAAGCTCGGAGAGTGTTTCTTTGTGAGCTCAGGTGGGTCAAAAGGCATGCTTGGTGTCGACATCTCCATCCTCATCATCATAGAATTTGGTTAATTTTATAATCAAGTTTAAAATGTATATTTTAACATTATGTAATACTTGTATAAAGTATTTTCAATATATCAAATAAGAGTTTTTATTTATGTATACCTATCTTTTATTCAGAAAATTTTCATATGCCACATGGATGATGTAATGTATCGACACTATGTAGTACTTGGAGGGTGCTACATATTCATTGAAATTTCTTGTTAATTATTTGTTGCCATGTACTAACTTTATTTTCTTTTGTAGGGCATTTCTTTTTAGAAAACTAATTAGAATTTCTTATAGGCATATATATACAGTGGTAGCCTTATGGGTCACTGTGATTGAAGTAGAATTTAGTTTATTTTTAATGTGTGTGAAACGGGTTGTAATTCATTTTTTCTCCCTCTATTTCTTTGCATGCACATTTTATTTATTATTTTTGTTGTTTTTTTATATTGTTAATTGTGGATGTGTGTTATGATGAACCAATTTAATTGCATGCAAAATGGACTAATTAACAAATTTGGACCTAATCGTAAAATTTAGAAATTATGTGGAGGCAATGGTAATTTACATATAAATAAAGAAATAATTAAATAATTAAAAATAATAAAATACAAAACATAAATGGAGGCCGACCGCAAGGTCGGTGGGCATTCCAAAAGCCCATACCCAATTTTCGAACCTAGTCTTTAAAGACGGCCTCTAGGCTCCCTCCGTGGGATCCAGTTATTGTAAAAGTGTCCCGAATCTCACTCAGGTGTCGACTCCCTTCTCCGATCCAGGCCCAAAAGGCTTGCGGTTGTATTCTTATTGAGCCCCGAGCTCGCACAATACCGTAGTCGCCAAATACTTAGGCGCTCGCTAAGCCCCACCGCCTACAGTGGCTACTTTACTGGGGATAGAGAAACTGATTTCGATGTTCTGTGTTTTATCATTTTTAATTATTTAGTTTTTTTTTTTGCATTCACTATACCATTTTCACATACTGCGCACTCAGTCCCAAATAACTAGATGATAGTTGTTGCTCTACTGCCTGTGTTTCATTTAAACCTGATGGTAGGGTATATAGCTATTGTCATTCACAGTGGAGTATAATTGAGTATGTTGTTTAGACTCTTGAGTAGGGAGACGGAAAGAAAGTATGAAACTATGGGAGCCTTTGACCTTATCTTAGACCCAGCTCATATAGTGATTTAGCAACTACCCTTAGGTTCTTCCCAAAATGCATGTGTTCGATGCCATTTAGTAGTCTCATTTATAAGGCTCGAGCCTTATAATGATGGACCATTTTAGGTTGGGCCCTATCCCCCTATTATGGCCCGTTATATTGGACTTTAGTTTTATTAACGAGATTTGCTACTTATTTGTTAATATCGTCTTGAGAGATTTGCATGAACGTCGGTTTTATTATCCCCCGATGATAATAAAATCTCAGACCAAAAATCCTAGAACAAAAGACTCACCATTGAATACGTATGTGGGAGGGATAAGGTTGGAAGGTTCACTTTTATCACTTTTTTGTATTCTTCTTGATTGTAAATAAGTGTAAATAATTGTAAATAACCTGCATTTTATGCATACATGTCACTCATTTTTATTTTTAAAATTCATTATTTACAGCCAAAAGTCTCTTTTATTTGAAAGCAAGTTAAGGATAATTTGGCCTACCAATATCAAGAATCCAGATAATCAATTGATACCTTATGCAACAAATGTTCGAAGACATGATTACTCAAGTAGCAGGAAAGAGACCCATCAATGAAGAAGATTTTGAAACTAGAACTACTATTGGTGAGCCATTTAAAGAAAATTAAAAGCAATAGAAGATCCAACTGAACCAAAATAGATGAAAGACATGAAAAGACAGATGGATCAGCTGCAAATCACAATGAAAAAGCATGGGCTCAACTATGATGTCACCGACCTAGATCTAGAAGAAGAGGAACCACTACCTCTAAAGTTCAAATTTCCAGACATTAAGAAGTACGATATGTAACGCTCTAAAAAGGAACTTATACACGTGACACAAACAAAACTTTTCCATAATTAGAACACATATTTTACCTATAATATGAGAGTCTATAGCATTACATATTAAGATGTTTAAATATAAACATCAAGTATGAATGATAGCAACACCTAATTATATATATACCGAACTCGTCACTGGCCCATCTGATATCTCTATTGCATGAAAACATAGACTCAACTGTCACTTAACCTAAAAAAGGAATATAATTACAAAGGAATGAGCTTGCAAATCAATAAATAGCAACTAATATAATTAAAGAAGACTTCTTAAGAACTAATTAATAAGAATTAATTAGATCAACTAAAAGTGGACTACACGGGCGTGTCTTTACCCATATAGTCTACTGGTCAAAACCTTCCTCGAGACACAGCCGTATTTTTGTCACAACATTAACTGACGAGTGCCAGTGTCTGCTCACAAATAACCCATCTAACGAGCACCAGTGTCTGCTCGCAGCTGAAAATATCAAGATGAACACGCCCGTGTCTGAACCAAGACACGCCTTGATAGCACATTTCCACTATATATAAAGTAATCCACATCCATTCCACAATTCATTATCATAAATCGAAAGTTAACATATATAAATCATATATATACATGTGTTTATACCAATACACATCTATAACCACCACATTCATATTTTATTCCATTCTCAACTATAATTTCAAGAATGCATACATTCACATTTCAATCTTATTGTTCCATATTCGGCCAGATCCATCCTCATTCAGTTGCCTCACATTAGCCTCATTGTATCAAACTCACAATCATAATTTCAAATGTATATGTCCATTTAGTGAGACTATCCGCCCGACTCAGTCTCACTCCACACATATCAATCATAGGTAGCTATCTGCCCGGCTCAGATTTTCTCATCGTACATAATCAGTGAAGACTATCCGCCCGGCTCAGTCTTCACTCAATACATGTTCTCACACATCATCATTTCCTCATACGTTTCACCTTCTTGTGAAACATTACACAACTTTCACATTACAATCACATTTTCACCAATCACAATAAGTAATATTTCACAAAAACCACACACATAATCACCAATCCAAATCCTCACATTTCACAAACATATAAAGTGCACTATTAACACATTTCATCACATTCCTGACATATATAATTCACATATCAACAGTTGCCATCAATCCTCTCATTTTTAACATACACATAATATTACTACATACTAAATAATATAAGTTTCATCTCACATTATATGTTTACCTCATTCATTTATAGAGTTTATAATACATGTAACAACCTCTCATGATATACAATTATTTATCCACTTGTGGCATTCTTTCATATTATATCATAGCATAACACATCCTATAATATCATCATTCATCCAATGTACTGGATTCTTAGTTATAACAATAGCTCATTTATTTAACTATTACAATGGTAGGATAACATATGTGAAACTCATATATAATTTACTTTCATTTTCATTATGATTTTATATCATTTATTCATATTTACTATCAAAAATATTACCAATACATTATCCTCAAGTAATATGTCCCACAAGACCAAATATGCATATACCATACTTTCTCATTAATATATTTATTAATTTTCTAAACAATATCTATATTCCATTGGCCATATTAAAGATTGCTAGTCATTTTATTCTTTATATACAAAGATCATATAACTTATCCAATTAACCAAAATAACATACATATAACCTTACAATTATAATATGCAAGAGAAACTTATTACATATATATCATATTAGTGACTACTTACTGAAAATGCTTTCCAACCTTTAATAAATATGAGTTCTTCTAGTTGATTATCTTCTGCTTACCTCTTGTAACTTCTACATATATCCACATATTACACACATATTCAACACATCACATATGCACTTAAACTTAACTTGTATAATATATCACCTCCAATTTGATATATCCAAATATCATATACATAAATCCTATGATCATAATTTTAGTACAGAAGCTAACATTATGTGTCTACTTTTATTTCCAATTAGAATTACCTAATTTTGATATGTATAGAATTAATTATGAATTTTTTAATACTAACAGGTCACACAAGTAATCAAAGTGAGCAATAAAATTTTGAACTCTTCTAGACCCTTTTAGAGGTAGATTCAGCTCCATAAGTTTTTAGATCATTAAACTTTGTTTAATTTAGAGTTCTACAACTCCAGATATTACTATATAACCAACACACAAGAAAGTTCAAAAACCAGCCTACATACTATGGCTGGTATGTTTGATATATGAAGTTCATGATGCTCTCAAAACTCATAGACACATCCTATGATCACCAAATTCATACAAACTCTATATATATGAGTCTACTTTCATTATCATTTAAAATCATATAATTAGAATATGTAGAGAATTAATTATGACATTTATAATAATATATAGTCACTCAAAGTGACAAAATGAGTAAAAAAATATCTGGCCCTACACAATCATCCTAACAGCAAATTTAGCTCAAACTTAAAACATACAAGTTGTAAAGACTCTTTAAAGTTTCTCCAAAATCAAATAAAACCATATTTGGAGCTCTACAACTCTAGTCATAATAAAAATACGGAGGCTGAATTTTCAGGAAAACATAGCACGAATTTTACAACAAATACAACTTAACTAAAATCAACAATTATGCATAAATAGCTTACCAATTGATGCTCTAATTACTTATAGACATCTTAAAGCTTCCCAAAAACTCTTGCTTAATAACTTGTGCAAGATTAAAGGCTCTCAAAATCTATCAAGAATCACTCTCTTCTCTCCTTCTCCAATTCTCTTCACCTCTACACTCATATATACACACATACACACATCTCCACCAATAAAAAACCTCCATTTACCCCTCCTTAGGTGTCCTCTAATTAATACATAATTATAATATATATAAAAATAATAATTATTTAGATAATTATAGACAATTATCTCCACAATATCCATTCTCCTCCTTAATGAAATGAGATTATTACATAATAACCCATAATTTTTTTATTGTAATAATATATTCCTATCTTTTCTTACAATTAGGTCCCTCTCTACAATACATATACATATTCATACTTAAATGAAATTCATTACTCTACTCTACATGTAATAGAAAGCATGATGCATGTAATACGCATCTAAAATGCAGGTGTTACACGATAGGACTGAAGACCCTCGCCTTCATCTCTGACAGTATGTCATTTTCATAAAACCCACCAGACTGACTAAGTTATAAATTGTTAAACAATTTCAGATGTCATTGACAGGAGTTCCTATTAAGTGGTACTACACCCTAGATGCATATGTTCAACAGAATTGGAAGGAGCTGTGTTCAACCTTCATCAAGCAGTATAGGCTGAATGCTTAGTTTGAAGTCTCTCTTCAAAAATTACAGAATGCAAAGTAGGAACCTAATAAATCCTTCACGAGCTTTCTAACTAGATAGAGAGAAAAGTTAGCTCAAATGAAGCATGGACTTATAGAATCGGACCGACTATTCATAGCTATAGAAGCTTGCACTCCACCTCTGGCTAACAAGCTGAAGAATATAGGCATAAGAAATTTTGAAGAGTTGTATAGCTTTGGAGTGAAGATTGAAGCTGACCTTAAGCCAAATAATCATGATTAAATCTAGTTATTATCTTTTATGGTTGTAATAAGTTATAACACGTGTCTTACTACAATTCTTTCATTTTATGCTAATAATGTCAGGCTATTCAATTTTTTTTTTTATGATTGTGCACACTATGTTATGCTTAAATGAGAGAGAGGGGGAGAGAAAAAGAAAAAGAGTGAGAATAGAAAAAGAAACCACATCAAATAAAAAGGGTTAAATGTCAAAATAGACTTTTAATTTTCCTTTGAGCTTCATGAATCTCAATTTATTTTCTCTGTGTAAAATAATTTGGCCATTTTCAAAAAAGGGATGCGAAAAAAAAAAGAAAAAAAAGGGAAGAGAAAGAAAAAAGGAAAGAAAAAAAAGAAAAAAAAGGAAGAGGAAGGAGGAAAGATAAGAAAATCCCTATCCATACCGCTATGTTTATCTTCTAGCACCCAATTTTACAAATCATTTCCAATTGCCAATGATTCCAATTCTAAAGATTCAAAATAAAATTTCCTTTAATTGTGAGCTGAAAAATAGTTGGTCAGAAAAATCCACAAAGGGTGGATCGTATATAGTCATAATGAATGAGTGACCATATAAAATAGGCATGATTGATATGATATTAGCACACAAAGTGTCAAACATGGACTTTTTTAGATTAGCAGTAAATTCATATGATCAGCAACTAAAGTGGTAACATAAATATCAGACAGATAGCAATGCGAGCATCAGGAAATTAGTGGTGAGCACATTACAGCTGCATGGACATCAGATAAACGAGCAGCAAGCATGGCAAAAATAGTGGTTAATCATCAGTATAACTTTTCAACTATCCAGCTAGGTTGAAAACCCCTAAAAAAAGGCAATCTAGGCAAAAGATGGAAAATAAATAAAATAAAAAGAATAAAAAACTCAGTTAGATTTGAAAACTCTCAAAAGAGGGCGGCCTAGGCAAAAGAGAAAATATAAAATAAAATTGATTGTACTTTCAATTTGGGGGGCAATCATGTGAACTTCAAGAGTGACAGAACATCTCGCTAGGGGGCAAATGCAACTCCTCTTTCACATCGAGCACTATCGCGGCAGTTCTGCAACATCAAAACATTCCTAAAGCAAAACTGAGTATAAGGGGCAATGGTCATTGTCATCATCCCAATCTAATCATCAGAAGCTCCTAATTTTTCATTTCCATTTTAATAATACTGGTCTCAATAGCAGTATCTAATAAACTCAATCCTTAAATTTGGATTCTTTGATAGAGAGGACTAATTCCCAAAGATTAGCTCTAAATAAAAGAGGCATATGAAGTTTTTTTTCAAAATTATATGTTACTCTAACTAGTAGTTCATACATACGTGAAATTATTTTACAAAATTACTTTTGAATCTCATGTATACACGCATTGAATAATTCATGGTTTCCACATCACACGGGGTTGTGTTTATCAAAGTCAATTTTAAAAGCTTTCAAAGATCACGATTAGACATGCATAAGCTCTGTTGTTTGTAAAATGTGTTTTCCAAAGTTTAACAGCCACTTTATAAAGTCTTTTAAGAAATGACATTTCGCTTGATGCCCGAGGTGGATATATGGCTCATTTTATTGGCCTCGCTTGACCCTCGAGGTGGCTATATAGCTAATTTTATTTATCTTCGCCTGACGCCCGAGGTGGCTATATGGCTCATTTCATTCACCCTCACTTGATGCCTAAAGTGGCTATATAGCTCATTTTATTGGCCTCGCCTAATGCCCAAGGTGACTATATAGCCCATTTCATTTGTCCTCGCCCGACACCCGAGATAACTATATGACTCATTTCATTCACCCTTGCCTGATGCCCAAGGCGGCTATATAGCTCATTTTGTTGGCCTCGCCTGACGCCCGAGGTGGCTATATGGCCCATTTCATTTGTCCTCGCCTAACGCCTGAGGTGGCTATATGGCTCATTTTATTGGCCTCGCCTAACGCCCGAGGTGGCTATATGGCCTATTTCATTTATCCTCGCCTGACGACCGAGGTGGCTATATGGCTCATTTCATTTGCCCTCGTCTGATGCCCGAGATGGCTATATGGCTCAATTTGTTGGCCTCGCCTGACGCCTGAGGTGGCTATATGGCCCATTTCATTTGTCCTCGCCTGACGCCTGAGGTGGCTATATGGCTTATTTCATTCACCATCACTTGATGCCCAAGGTAGCTATGTGGCTTATTTTATTGGTTTTGCCTGATGCCTGAGGTGGCTCTATGATTTAATTCATTTACCCTCACTTGATACCCGAGGTGGCTATATAGCTCATTTTATTTGCTCTAATCTAACGTCCGAGGAGGCTATATAGCCCATTTTATATGTCATTGCCTGACGCTGGAAGAGGCTATAAGGATTTTATTGACTTATAATACAAAGTTAATATGTTCTGTGATGAAAAAGCCTTTTGATTTTGAATATCAAAGCTGACGGCTTGAAATTATTTTTGAAAACCTTTTGATTTTGTACATCAAGGTTGACAGTTTGAATTTATTTTCAAAAATTCTCTTGATTTTGAACATCAAGGCTGATAGAGATGGTTTAGGATATCCTCTTGGATAGTTAACTCCGAGGTTAACGGACAAAAATCTTAGCAGCAAGTCTCTAACCTCTTGATTTGTACATCAAGGTTGATGACAAGAGACTACTTTTTTAATTGAAATCCTCTTAATTTTGAACATTAAGGTTGACGGAATAAAATTAGAATTTTTTCAGATATTTGGCTCTGAAAAACATCTCACTCCAAAGATCAAAATTTTTTTCATTGTTTGCATTCATGCTCTTTTATAAATCATTACAATGCTTGTATGTGCTTTTCCATACATCTCATTACATTGCTTGCATTTTGATTTTTAAAAAAGCAGGGGACAAACTGTTGACACTTGGGTTACCCCGGCCCAAAAGCGAAAGTCCAACGATGAAAGTCCAAGTAAAATGAGCTCAAACGGTGTAAAGCTTGAGATTCCAATCCATTTAACAAGCACACGACCCATTAAGCCCATTAAAGCCTTATGATAGGTTTCATCTCATTACTAAGGCGGTCACCTCATCATTAAGGTTGTCGTCTCATCGCTAAGGCGGTCACCTCACCACTAAGGCGGTGCCTCAGTGGTATCTGTTGAAAAAAAATAAATATCATAACTGAACGGTTGTGCATTTTGCTCCAACATCCAACACCACTAACCATGATTTTTTAGAACAGAAAATCATGGTTGATGAATAGGGGATCTGAGAGGTTTTAAAAGCAAGAGGGCAAAGAGAAAAAGAGAGGGGAGACTGTAGAAAAAAAAATAACTAGAAAAAGAACGTAAAAAAAAAGGGCTAGAGGAAACCAGAAAGGGAAGAAGACAATACACAAAAGAAAAAAGGGCAGTAGGGCTTGAAGGAAAGCCAAAAAGATCTAGCTTTACACTATTTAAAGTTTCTGCACCTTACTGAAAAAGTATTCTGAGGGCCACAGACAAGGGAGGCTAAATTATTGTTCAACAGTAAACTCTTTTTTATGTTTCTTATAATTTTCCTTCTGTTTTTATTCTAACAACTTAAAAAGCATGAATTGGTGATCTTTTATGCAGTAAATGGTTCTTTGTTTAATTTTTTTATTTAGAATGTTAAGTGTCTGGTTTAATTTTGTATAATTCCTGTGTATTATTGTTTGTTGTGTGGAAACTGATTGCTGTTTAGGCCTCTAAGTAGAAATACACAAGTCTAAAATTAATAGAAGATCAAATTATTGCCTTTTGCTGGTTATATTTTCACACCAGAGCCCGCTGAGGCGACACCTCTGCTTCCTAAGACGAAGTCTTTATCGCCTTATCATGGTAAAGAGGCGCCCCAGTGATGAGACACCGCCTCTACGCAGCCTGGATGGTCTTCAGGCGTGGTAGTTTGTAATTTTTTGCATCTATTCTTTTATTTGGCCTACTTTATTACATACTTTTGACTTTAAATATTATGTTTTGTTATGTTTATTCATTGCAATTTTTTGTTAATTATTTGTTGTCATGTACTAACTTTATTTTCTTTTGTATGGTATTTCTTTTTGGAAAACTAATTAGAATTTCTTACAGGTATATATATACAGTGGTAGCCTTATGGGTCACTATGATTGAAGTAAAATTTAGTATAATTTCTGTTTATTTTTAATGTGTGTGAAACGGGTTGTAATTCATTTCTCCTCCCTCTATTTCTTTGCATGCATATTTTTTTATTATTTTTGTTGGTTTTTATATTGTTAATTGTGGATAAATGTGATGTGTGGATGTGTGTTGTGATGAACCAATTTAATTGCATGCAAAATGGACTAATTAATAAATCTAGTCCTAATTGTAAAATTTTGGAAATTATGTAGAGGCAATGGTAATTTGCATCTAAATAAAGAAATAATTAAAAATAATAATACACAAAACACAAACAGAGGCCAACAACAAAGGTCGAGTAGGTATTCCAAAAAATCCATACCCAGTTGCCGGACCTAGTTTCTAAGGACGGCTGATGGGCTCCCTCCATGGGATTCAGTTGCTGTATAAGTGTCCCGGATCTCACTCGGGTGGCAACTCCCTTCTCTGATCCAGGCCTAAAAGGCTTGCGGTTGTATTCCTATTGAGCACTGAGCCCATACAGTGTCGTGGTTGCCAAATACTTGAACGAGTGCTGAGCCCCGCCACCTACACTTATTTAACAAATTAATCCCTATTATAGTAAGAAAATTTTTTAAAAAATTAAAAAGTTCAAATAATATTTAAAACTGAAATATATTTATACCATATAAAATTTAACGAAATAATAATATATTATATAAATCTAATTATGCATAAAATATATATTCATGCGTTATGTCTAATTTTTATATCATAATAACACAAATTTATTCATATTTCAGAAAAATTAATGTATAACTTAATAATATAAATTATTAGTTTTCAAATTTTTCATTTTAAATTTATTAAATAAACATAATAATAAACTAAGATTAAGTTAAGATTAAACTATTTTTTCATAACAATTTATTGTAAAAATAAATTTATTAAGTGATAAAATATGACAAAGTTTTTTTAAAAGCTATATATATATATATATATATATATATTAAGGGTTATTTTTTTATTATATCTTTTACGAATTATTATTATAATATTTTCAACTGGTCTCAAGTTGAATGCATTTGGTTGAAAAATTCTTCATAAGTTATGTAACGTCTGCAAAACATGGCATGCAATTATTATGCATTTAATTTAATTTTATTGGTTAAGGATGGATATGACGTATTGACAATCCTATGTGCATGGAGTATGTGAATTTCATATATATTAGGAGAATTATTTGTGATTCATTTGGGGTATGTGGTGAGTGTGTGGTATTATAATATTAGGATTTGGATTTTGATTAGGACTAAATTGTAAGAAAAAGCAGGGACTTGATTGAAGCAATTAGAAGTTTAGGGACTAGATGGGAAGAGTAGCATTTCATTAAGGAGCTAAGTGGATATTTGGTGAATAAATATCACAATTTTGTCTAGATTCTTCCCCTCTTGAACATGGCCATGCATATTAGAGTGTAAGAGCTTGTTAAGGAACGAAGGAAGTTGCACTCTTTACATTTTAAGAAAAATTAGGGATTTGGTGGAGAGAGAGAGAGAGTTGATTTGGCTGAAGCAATTGGGAGTCTAGGCTGTGATTATCAACCTTCAAAGTTCTAGAGCATCTCTTGGCAAGTTAATTGTATTTTTGATTGGGCTTGAGTAGTTTAAATTCGTGCTCTGTTTTTGCTGAAAATTCAGCATTTATTTTTTTGATATATCTTGAGCTATAGAGCTCCAAATCTGATTTTGTTTAATTCTGGAGAAACTTCAGAGAGTCTTCTACAACTCTCCAGTTTTGAGTTTGAGCTATATCTACTGTTAAATTGCTCGAATTAGACTAGACATTTTATTGCTCATTCTATCATATTATGTGACCTGTTGTTATTTAAATTATTATAAATAATTCTCTACATGTGATAATTTAGTGAATTTAGCTGGTATTAAAATTAGACTCATATATGTAGAGTTTGTATAAGTTTATTGATTTTAGGATGTGTCTATAATTATTAGGAGCATCATGAACCTTATGTATCAAATATAACAGTAGTAGTATATAGGTTGGTTTATGAATTTTCTTATATGTTGGTTATATAGTAATAACTAGAGTTATAGAACTTTAAATTGAGCAAGATCAGATGTTCTAAAAACTTTAAAAAGTCTTCTACAACTTTTATTTTTTGACTCTGAGCTAATTTTGCTGTTAAAATTGTCTGGCAGGGTAAGACATTTTCTTGCTCATGCTATCAACTCTATTTTACCCGATTTTAGTCAAAAATCCATAATTGATTCCATACGTATCCAAATTGAGAAATTCTAATTGAAATTGTTAGGAGATTCATATGTCTAGCTTTTGGTATTATTTTTATGATTTTTGGGCATGTGTATGAATTATTTGGATTTTTTGCACAGATAGTACCTTAACTTTGCCATATGTTTCACTTTGGTACCAGATTTTTAATTTTGTTCTTTTCAGTTCTTGAAGTTCAATTTTATTTCAGGTGAAAGTACCTCCCCAACTTTCGGTGTAATTTTGCATACGTGGTAGACATACAAAGCATATTCTTGGCATATTTTCCACCTCAGCAGATGAGTCATCGCCCACTTCAGCTTGTGGGCCTAAAACACTTAAAAAGGACAAAAATGACTTTTAATAAATATAAATAAAATTGAGAGGGAAAAAAGCCCTATCTGTCTTTGTTCTCCATTGATAACGATAATGGCTGAAACCTCAATATCTGTTTCCTCTTTGAATCCTTATCATCGCTCACTCGTCAGTCTTTGTAATCAAAGCACCTTTAGTTGTTATATGATAGTGAATAATAGCGAAGCAAAATGTCATGGGATTGGTCAGTAAGGGAAAAGTGCGGTAAAGCTCCGGAATATGGTAAGTGTAACCTTTGATAGTGCATTACATGCATTAGTTGTTGTTTTAATTTGTGATGTACATAAATATGTTTTTTATTTTTCATTGTCAATCAAAGAGTGAAATTAGGGTTTGTAGTTAAAAATATGAGATTGAAATTAAATCTGAGCTCATTTGTTTTTTTTAAATATGAGTGTTTATTGATTCATAGTGTTGTCAAATGAACATGCAGGGGCTGATAGTGAATATTTCAGTATTGTATGGCATTCACTGTGGTTGGATTATGTGAGAGGTTATAACCAGAAGTTGCTTAGGAATATTAATTACTGTTGCTCTGATAAGATCTCAATGCTAGAAATAGAATTAATGGCGAAGGAGTTAAGCTTCAATATAGTTGAAATGCCACTTTTTTCGATGCATCCAAAGTTCAGTGATTTGTGAAAGCTACAAATTGACTCAGATGCTCTGATAATGTCAACGTTTGTGGATGGAAAAATAATTATACATGTGTATGCCAAGGAAGTGAGCAATGCAGTAATGGAGAATGCAACAAATAAGGGAAAAAATTTTAAAGCTCAGCTAGACCTAAAGCAGATTACAACAAACATAAGTGATGTAGAGCATAATGATGTTGATGATGATAACTATTCAGAATCAGATGATAGTGATTTTGTTAATTCAGACTATAACTTAAATGAGGAAGATATGGATGATGGTGATGATGTGATGTTTGAGAAGCATATAGATAAAAAAGTTGAGAGGGATATGCGTAGGGGTATAGTTGAAGCTACTGGAATAAATGATGAGGATTCTTATGTATTTATGTATGCCAATTCAGATGATATGGATTCATGTTCATCGACTGATGATGATGGACAGGCTAAGTATAAACTGAAGTTCCCTGAATTTAATACTGAGGTAGATATGGCTAATCCAGTATTCAAGATTGGAATGAAGTTTGCTTCTTTCAAGCAATTTAAAGAGGCTGTTAAGGTGAGTGTAATTAAAAATAGAAAAGTTATGATTTTTAAACCAAATAATAAACAGAAGTGTATGGCAGTTTACAAGAGAGGGTGTCCCTTTTTTATATGGGCATCCCTTATGCCAAGTGATAAGAATACTGTGTAAATAAAATCAAGGAATTTCGTGCACAGTTGTACTAGAGAACATGACATCAGACATGTGAATTCAAAATGCATTGTTGAGACATATCTGGAGAGATTTAGAGCTGATCCTACATAGACATTACAGGGGATTATTGCTGTTGTAAAAGGTGATCATAAAGTTGAAGTTTTAAGACTAAAGGCTTGGAGAGCAAAATGTTATACTTTAAAGTGGATTGATGGAGATGAGAGAGAACAGTATGCAAGGCTACATGATTACAAGTTAGAGTTATTGAAGACTAATCCTGGATCTACAATTACCTTTGAATTGGATGAAGGAAAGTTCAAAAGTATGTATGTCTATTTTGCTGCATTGAAGAGGGGCTTTAAGGATGGATATAGGCAGCTTATTTCAGTTGATAGAACATGGCTGAAATGTATGTTTGGGGGTGAGTTGCTAACTGCTATTGGAATTGATGTAAAGGATTATATCTACCCAATAACTTGGGCTATTGTTCAGAAAGAGAATAAAGAATATTAGACCTGGTTCCTAAAATAGCTTGCTGAAGACCTTGAAATCAACAATAGCTATCATTGGACCTTCATGAGTGATAGACAAAAGGTAAAACTATCATAATTTTCTATTAATACTAATTTTAATACTATAAATGTTTCAATATAGAAATGTACTAATATACATGATTGCATTTTTATTGTTAGGAGTTAATTCCTATAATAGAGGAACTGTTTCCTTATTTAGAGCATATATTTTGTATTAGGCATATTCATACTAATTTTAGGATAAGATTCAGAGGAAAAGGTTATAAGGAACTTATTTTTGGGGCAGCTAAGGCTAGTTATGTGCCGTTATTTCAGAGAGTTATGGATAGTTTAGCTGAACAATGTAAAAGAGGATGACTAATTAAATAGCATTCCTCCACATAATTATTCCAGGTCCCATTTTAAAACTGATTGTAAATGTGATATGGTGCTAAATAAGTTATGTGAGTCCTTCAATAGTGTCATTCTCCAAGCTAGGTTCAAAGGAGTTTTAACAATGAATGAGATGATTAGGACTAAACTTATGAAGAGGATACATAAGAGGAGAGATGCACTACAGAGGAAAAACTTAGTTTACTGTCCTAAAATTATTCAGAAGTTAGAAAAGACTAAGAAGTCAGCATACTTGTACACCACTGAGTGGCCAGGAGGGGATAAGTTTTAGGTAGTAGGTCCAGATGGCCAATTTATAGTTGATAGGAAGGAGAAAACATGTAGTTATAGGAGATAGGACTTGATAAGCATCCCTTTTGTTCATGCGATCTCAGCTTTGTGGTATAACAATGACACTCCTGAGAACTACCTTCATGACTGCTACAAGGTCTCTACCTTCTTAAAAATATACAGTTATATTATTAATCCCACAAAAGGCAAGAAATTTTGGCCTAAAGCTACTGCACCTCCCATACAAGCACTTGAAATAGCTAAACCACCACAAGAGAGAAGAAAATTAATGAGGAAGAAAGAAGATGAGGAGCTCATAAATGGGGTTAAAAATGGTAGAGTTAGCAGGAAAGGAGGTATAGTTAGTTGTGGAATTTATGGAATGCAAGGTTACAATAAAGGTTTCATGGATCACAAACTGATGGAAATGTGGAGAGAAAAAGACAAAAATTGCCTGTAAGCACTTAATTTTCATTTCTTTCTTATGTTTACATGTAATTATAAGTTTTCATTGAATTCTTTTATGCCATGTAGGTTAGTAGAAACAGTCAAAGTATGGGTGAATCAAGTGGATCCAGGATTGACTCTACTCCATACACAGTACAATAGATGCCAGATAACTAAATTTTTTATATTTTCCTCATTAACTAAGTGTTAAATGGGATGTATTTTTTTATAGTACAGGGAAATAGTAGAACCCCTAAAGAAAATCCAACAAATATTTTCATGCCATCAAATTTACAAGAAGTTAACATTGCAAATTTTAAAGAATATGGTGGTCTAACTCAAGAAGAATTGTCTCATGTATGCTTAATTCACGCACTCTCATGTGTGAGTGATTAATGTGGGATAATTATGGGATTATTTTTGTCTATGTTTGTGTAGATCTTTAATGTAACTGCTGAACCTTAAAATGATAATGTAAAGGGGTTACAAAGAGAAGAGAATTCATCACCTGAAGTTTTTCTTCCATCTAGATCTGGTGATGTGCCTAGACCTTTACTTGTACCTAATCCTGTTCAAGTGAATGCACCTGGACCTAAACCTCAGCTTGTGAAGGGAGGAAAGGCTACAACTAAGGGAGGAAATGCTATAACTAAAGCTGCTTATGTGACTCGATCCAGGATTACTGCAGATGTTCAACTTAGTGCAAGGCATAAAAAGTTGCTTAGGAGTACAACTACTGATGGAAAAGGGAAACATAAGGTTGAAAAAGAGAGAGGCAAGGCACCTCTTACTGCTGCTGCTGAGAAAATTAGCAAAAAGAAAAAGCAAGTGTGGGAAGCAATTTAAATGATATTTTTGGCATTAAAGGAGTCATTACTCCACTGTGTGTGTGGTTGAGTCATAGATGAACTCAAGTAAACTTTTGTATATTTAATTACAGTGGTCCATGGTCCATGTTCTTTTGATTTGTGCCATACTTCAATATTTATTAGTCTTTCGGCACATTATTTTTGGTGGTCCACAAGAATCTTATGACTTTTCTTAGTAGATTATCATTGAATACTTTTTTATGAACAATATATGGCATAATATATATAATGACAACCTTTTTTTTTTTTTTGCCTTTTGTTTAATGCTTCCAATATCTGCCAATTGCTTGGATTTATGTCATCTTCTATACATCAGCTACAAACAGCCAAAACATATGCACTTTATTATCTGGCTTTTGTTTTATACTCTTATTTTTATTTGAAATTGTAGGTGATTAAGAATAGCCAAAACATATGCACTTTTTATTAAATATATTCAATGCACAGATTCATGAGTAGTCATTATATACATTTATGAGTAGTCATTACATTAGCTGCAAGTTAACATTAATTTTTTTCCCATTGCATTTCCCCACTATCCTATAACCATTTACTAGGCATTTTCTAAATAACCCCCTGTAATTATTACTACTTAACTTCTGCAGTTCCCTAACCCCAGAGCTTACCCATTACAAAATAGCATATACTAACTTCACTCTCTTCCACTTGCATTGTTTGATCTTCATCCTCCTTTGTTGTTCATGTTCTTCATTCCTCTCTATCTTTCACAGTAAGCCATTGATAACTATTTGAGCACGATGGCACATAGGTGGATCAAACCACTGGAAAAAATCACAAGCTCCATTCATCTAAACAGGAACAAGATCAACTCAGAATTAAACAAATTAAAATAATTACCCATAAGCTCAACTCTAAAAGCTCAAGACATATTTAACAAAGATATTAACATAAGAAAAAATTAGAACTAACTCCATATTTCGAACAACCATAAAATTGTCTTCCTGGATTTGCTTCTGTCTAAGATGTTTTCAATATAGCAACTTGATTGCAGCAACAGTGAGGAATTATGATTTGGTGTTCCATCGTTAATTGGAAGATAACGATATAGAATGACAATGAGGGGGGATCGAAGGGAGAAAGGAATTACTAGAACGAATAATACAAGATGAAGGATTTCCAAAATAATAAAGTTAAGAGATGAAAGAGATGAAGGACAAATATATTCAACTAAGAAATTTAGGCATTAGGGTTTCTCAATTTTTAAATTTATTTTGTTTAGTAACATTTAGGGCTTATACTGCTTATTAGGATCTCGGTCCCACAAGCTGAAGTGGGCGATGACTCATATGCTGAGGTGGTGAATATGCCAAGAATATGCTTTATCTATCGGCCACGTATGCAAAATTGCACTGGAAGTTGGGGAGGTACTTCCGCCTGAAATAAAATTGAACTTCAGTAACTGAAAAGAAAAAAATTAAAAATCTGGTACCAAAGTGAAACATATGGCAAAGTTAAGGTACCATCTGTGCAAGAAATCTGAATTATTTGGATGCATAGAACTTTGAGCATCTAGTTGCCCTTTTGTGAATTTAGAATGAATTGTAATGCTTGGTTATTGAAATTGGTATATAATTGTGTATAGGAAGTGGTAGAGCTAGAGGAGACCCTACTCAATAGGGGGAGCTTTTATTTAAGAAGGAGTTGAAGGCTTGAGGTAAGTAATTATTATTATAATACTTACATGTAGTGATTTTCAAGCAACTATAGTTATTTAACTATATTGATTGTGTATGCCATTTTAATGGAAATTATGATGATTACATATGATGATTATGTTTGTATGAGAAAGCATGATGAATATATGTATATATATTATTGAGAGACCATTGAATGGTCGATTGAGTATATATTATGATGAATTATGATCAATGGCACATATGAATGCAAACCACTTGAGGTGGTATGAAATTGTGATATGTACAAGCCACTTGAGGTGGTATGGTTATACATGTATTGCTTATAAGAAAGGTGAATTGTGATTCACTGTGAGAAATGGAAATGATGAAAAATGAAAAAGAGATGTGAAATTATGATGATATAATTGTATATATGCATTTTGTTATGTGGTGAGAATGATTGAGATATATACATATGGCATGATGTGAGGAATGTAAGAAAAATATGTGTGTGTGGAGATTGTTGAAGAGAAGACGGCTCACATTAAGGGCAATGTAGTATGGAGGGCGTCCAGAGTGATATGATCTGAGACTGAGCTGGGCAGAGAGTCTCAGATGTGGCCATTCATGTGATATATATATAAACGTGTGAGATCTGAGACTGAGTTAGGCAGAGAGTCTCAGGAATGGCCACGTGTGACACCCTCACTACTAATTACTCCATTAATAACATGATTATAGGCTTAATGATATTAAAGAATCTCTTAACGATAATATTACAATATGTAAATGCTAATCTTTAAAACTATCTCAAAGTGTTTACATCTCTATGAATATCACAAGAATTACATTATATTTCTCAACAAATTCTTCTAATATCTCTAATAAGGTCTTCCTCTTATCAATCTTCTTTGTTGTTGTGGTCCGCGGCACTGCCATCTCTCGCTGCTGACTAAGCAGATCTCAAACACCTATACTGAAAATTTTAAAACAAAGCGAGTGTGAGTAATTTCAAAAGGAAATCACCCAGTGAGTGGATAAAATATTATTTTGAAGTATTATTATAAGAAATCCTTAAAAACCAACTTCCAATAGTTTTTCAAGAAATAAACCAAAGGACTTCAAATATTTTGTTCAAACTCAAATAAATCTCAATTTCTAAAATAACCACATCGATTACTCGTTCGAATAATTCATAAAATCCCCTTTTGTATACGTATTTATTTATTGAAATATTAGGAATTTAATAAACATCAGTCATAAATAAATACTCTATATTAATATCTATATAGCATCACTATATAACCTTTATCTCATAAAATCAGGAATTCGGACATAAAATAATTCATCACTAATTCAAGTAGTACTTTAAAGGACAATTTATCAAATAAAGTAAGTCAACACTTCACCATACATTCTTTGATAATATACTTTAACATACTAACAATAAGATCATCATCCACATACACCATCCATTAAAAATTATCAACTAGGAGTACGACATACACATACTTATGACCTTAAGCGCAATATCGTTCAACACTATAATATCTCGCAAGCATTCATTCATTCTCAATACCCATGATAAAATTACTTAAATGTGATCAGCACTTAAGTCCACCATGACTCAAAGGTCAATCTAACCTGATATATATAGCTGGCCCCAGGCAACAGCTCTACATATATCTCAGATGTACTCTCACATCTTCATAGCAAATTATGCACCTGGCCTGTGACACCCTTCCGATGTCACATACATGTATCCAAACCATGCAAAAGTTTAACATAAGTAATAAAATTTTCACTTTTGAAAAGATCTTTTGCTTATATAAGGTAAAATATATTATACATAGTATTTAAGGTTACAAAATTATAATGTCAAAAATATATGTTTTAACAAAAATTACATGTAAAATGCTGATATGCCCTAATGGATGGATGGCAATGATATCGTCAAGCACTCGGATTTGTCCCACCTTAATCTCCTCCACCCAAAACTTCAAGCTTTAACAAAACAAGCTTTAAACAAGCTAGCTACCACCTGAAAACCACAAATTGCAAAGGGATGAGCTTGCTACTCAGGTAAGTAATTATTAAGCCAAGATCACCAATAGTTCTTCTCTAGAACTATAAAGGAACAGTCGGAAAAAC